>PVHP010009133.1:22078-51320 GCA_004024765.1 Zapus hudsonius
TCTCTCTCTCTCTCTCTCTCTCTCTCTCTCTCTCTCTCTCTCTCTCTCTCTCTCTCTCTCTCTCTCTTACCCAATCCTTTCCTCCCCATAACCGGCCTTCTGCGGCCTCTTCCCTCCCGGCTGCTTCCGTGGAGCTCTCTGGGAAGATGTCACCACGGTCGCCTGGCACAGCTTTCCTCCCTGCTCTGATCAGCTAACAGGAGTCCCAGCTTCGCCCAAGAAAGAATGAACAAACGGTGGCTCACTGCTCTGCAGACAATTTGTCCTAAGGTGAGTTTTCCAGCAGGTTCACCCTTTCTAACATGGCGAGTTATAATTTTCACAGCGAGTTTCCCCACTGGGACAAGATTCTCTGAGATCAACCCAGACTAACTTATCAAACAGATTGACTCTAAGCTTCCCCTCCACAAGTTCTCTCACCCCCACCCCATCTAGGGGTGCGTTGGGGTTCCTTTTCTCTGCCCACTGAAAAGTGAAAAGGCAGGAAAGGGTTTTAAAAACTGAAGTTTCTCTCAAAGTACAAGGCAAATAAAGAAGAGAACCCAAACTCCTCATGGAGGAGGGGTCCCAGAACTGGAAAACCCACCATCCCAGCGGGAGCTGGGCTTTTGTTGCAAAGGAAGCCGGCCCATCCAGAGCCCAGGATTGGTCAGCTTAAAGGAAGACACAGCTGCAGCCAGTAGAACTGCCAGGTCCCAGAAAGCCGCCAAGTGAGCCCGCCAGTGGGAAAATCCACTTGGGCCGGGAAGGAGGAGGAGGAATGGGGTCACCCCTTTGTCCTGCCACCCACCAAGGGTTCATGTCCCTGTCTGCCTAGCCAAGGAAACTGTAGCTCCTGGATGTTTCAACCCTCCTTCACCCCTCGATTAAATAGCTACAACTAAAAATGTTCTCTCGATGTGCCTTAGCCACACTGCCTCAGGTTAGGGTTTCTATGTGAGCCTCGTGGATGGGCGATGGTCTAGAGAGTCGTCTTCACGTCAGGATTTCTGGAGAAGGGCGATCTTCCCAGAAATCTTAATTCTCTAGCCAGGGCCTTCTCAGAAGGGAGTGGGAGGACTCCCTGGGGGGCAGAGAGGGAAATAACCAGACCCTTCTGATGGTTCTGAACTGTGGTAAAGTGTAACGACCCTATGGGCCCAAAGATAAGTCCCGTGTTTAGCCAAGAGAAAGTGATTCACCTTTGGGCCCTGTCACCCCTAAACTGCTTCAAGAGAGGACCCAAAATGGGTTGCCAAGAAGGAGAGCTTGCCTAGGGTTTCTTATGTTAGAGAACAAATAAAGCTTTTTTGATTGGTCCAGGGGTCCAAATCTGGATAAGGTCCTCAGAGAGGTTTGGAGTTTTCTTCCCTCCCTTCTTCTTTCTTCCTGCTTCTTTCCTTCCTTTCTCTTTCTTTTCTTCTTCTTCTTCCCTCCATTCTTCTTCCCTTCCTTCTTCTTTCCTTACCTCTCAATGGATATGAGGAACGGGGCCAGCCTTATTATCTGCAAGAACATGTATTCTCAGATTCTTCTTAACAGGGGTTTCCATTGATCCCTGGACCTGGGTGGGGATGTTCCTAAAAGATACTCCAGGCTCTTGGCCTGTTTGGCCTCAAAGGCATATTTCCATGATGAGTCTGGGGCCCTTGTTTCTATTTCGTTGTAGGGGCCCAGCTATCTCCTATCTTTATCAATACCAATAAATTCCCAAGTTGTTACTTGCAAGAAATATCTACCAGTCTCTCTCATCTCCCTCTCTTACTCCCTCCCTCTCTTCAATACATAGAGTCTCGTGCTATGTTCCCTGGGCTGGCCACACATCGAGCAGCAGTGTTGGGGGAGGTGGCAGGAGAGCTGGTGTCTGCAGGGCAAATCAGCTCCATGCACTGTCCCTGTGCTGTTTGAATCAGATGTCGCCATGTGACGTGGCTGCTGGGTTCTCAGCTAGTAGGAATTTGGGAGGCGCAGCCTTGCTGGAGGAGGTCTGTTGCTGGGGACAGGCTTATCAACTCCTTGCCAGAGATTAACTCACTCTTGTTGCTTTTTGCTGGCTGTTGTGGCAAGATGTGATGCCAAGCCTCTGTTCTGCCATCCTTTCCCTGCCATGATGAAGATTCCCCTTGAGACTGAAGTCCTAAATGGACCCCTTGCTCCCATTAGGTGCTTTTGTTTCATCCCGTCCCTCTCCAGGCCTCAATTTGCTCACCAAGACTTTACAACTTCACCCGCTTAACAGACTGATCCAAGGGCTGGTGTGTGATGAAACATGGGCTTAGCATGTAGGAGGCCCTGGTTCAACCCTCAGTGCCAAACACACAAGAGAGCAAGACATATCCCAACACTAGGACTGCACTATGTGCACTAGGACTGCACTAAGACACTGCACCAGGACACTGCACTAGGACACTGCACTAGAACACTGAACTAGGACACTGCACTAGGACATGCACTAGGACCCTCTGCCCGTGATGGAGAGTTCGCCAAGACCAGCTTAGAAATCCCCTGCAGCTGGCCAGCCCTGCCCCAGTGCCAGCCATGTGTTTACAGCACCTCGACTGGCTCAGCACCGGGAGGCTTCGGAGGGTCTCTGCGTGTCCCACCACGGTGGAGGGTATCCAGGAAGTCACCTCGCCTTTCACAGACATGGATCCTGAGCCCCCAAGGTGGTGTGCCTTGCCCGAAGTCCCACTGCGTGTGAGTTGCAGGTTTACCGCTAGGACTTAGGACTTCTGCCCTCATTCCCAAGCCCTCTTCAGCCACCTGCAAGGGGTCCAAAGCCCCTTCCTCTAGGTCAGAAAGCTAGCAAAAGGGATTGAGAAAAGGCAGTGGGAGCACAGCGGAGACACCTGTCTGGTCCCCTGCAGGAAAAAAGTTCTCCAATCACCAAAGAGAGCAAGGGAGGACCAATGCCTCCAAACTCCTCTTCATGCAGTGGACACTGAGGTCAGGAGGAGGTGGGGCCTTGTTCACACAGGGGACAAGGGCAAAGCCGGAGCCCTGAAATACACACTGCCCCCTGAAGGCAGGGGACAGGACACAGGCATCATCCTGTTTTCTAAGCAAAACAGCTGGCTTGGAGCTTTGAAATTTTTATTTATTTTTTTTTTCTTTTTCACCCTGTTCATCAGCCTACCTCAGGGCTTTATAAATAGATCCACTCAGACTCAGGCAGGGTTAAGTTAGGTAGCCTGCCTGAATATTCCACACAGGGTGCAGAACGAGAAGAAGAGCAAAGCCAGTGGAATTAAGCTGTGGTGAGGCAGGGCCAGACTCCTCTGCCTCGTCCAGGGAGGACAAGCCCCGTGAGGAGTGAAGCATCCAGCATGACAGGCTCCAGGGCTGGGCCTTGGCTTTCTGTGGTGGCCCCAGCACTCCAGGGAGGACAGGGTGGACCTGCTCCTAAGCCTTGGCCTCTTCCTGGAAGCACTCCACGTCCCTGCCTAGCACTGAACCCCCAGGAGAGCCATAGACACTATGTTCCCTCCTGCCGCCTGGCTGTCAGTCAGGGATGCAGGCCCCTGGCCTCATGAGGGTCTTCCTCCCTGGGAGAGCGAGTGCTAATCGCCACAGCTATTGATCCAGGCTAACCCTGTGGTTTCACTGGTTGGAGGGGCTGAGAAAGACGCTGGCGCCTTGAGGATGTCAGCCACCCGGTGTGTGCAGGTCACTGTCACAGGAGGCTGATGGCTGGAGGTGCTGTCTCCGGCAGAGGCAAACTGCCCCTGCGGTCCCCTCCCACAGGCACCACCTATGGGTAGGCATGGTCGCCTGGGCCTCGTCTGTCCTTCCCAGACACTAGGCTCCTTCCCCATGAGCCCTTCGTGTCGCTTCCCCTGCCCGGCAAATTCCCCACTTTCTCTCTCGGTTCACTTCAATGTCCCTCCCTCAACCTCTTGTCCTCTCTCCATCTCTGTTCCTTTGGCACTTTAGGGGCTGACGCAGCCCTTCTCCTGAAGCAGAGAAGTAAAGTTCTCATTGTGTCCTGGAATGGGGGCACTCTTACAAAGAGCCGTGTGCACATCCAGAGACGTGCACGTGGCCTCTGTGGAGGGAAGAGACGTGCAGAGGCCTTGGTGTGGAGCGTGAGGCTCCAAGGAGGTGGGGGTCCGTGACGAGGCCAGAGCAGCCTAGCTAGGCAGCCTGTGAAGAGCTCTGAGCAGATAGGGGCCAGCTGCCTCTGGGGCCACAGGCAGGCTGGGCAGGAGACCAGCACAGAGCTGACCCAAGGCCACAGTGACAGTGACAGCTGGGCTCGAATCCAAAGGCAGTGGAAGCTGACGTCAGACAGATGGGTTGGGAAACCGGTGAGTTCTGTGAGCTGAGGGCAAGGGCTACCTCGGGGCAGCCCCACCCTATGGACACCCTGGCTCCTCCATAGTCCTGAGCAAAGCCAAAGTCCATGTCCATGGCCTGGTGGGCAGGAGCCACCGTATCTCCCTCCCTCCCCCTGCTCGGTCTCCATGGGGCAGGGCCATTGCGCTGAGGAAGCCCGCATGGTGCAGATCTCTAGGCCCTGACAGTGGGGCCTGGGGGAGGTCTTGCAGGCACTCCAGGCCACCCACAGACTTCATGAGGATGCATTCATGGGACGGTCAACACACAGCTGCAGAACAAACAAGCAAGCAAACGTCAAGCCGTAGTTGGAGGGAAAATCAGCCAATGACATCATGGGATCCACACAGCAGTGGTACCTGTCAAGGTCGACTCCATTGAAAAACCAATCTTCAGCCTGGAGGGTCCAGACAACGTTTCCCAGGGGCTCAGTGGGGAAGGAGCTCTGGGCCAGAACCAGATCAGGG
This sequence comes from Zapus hudsonius, assembly GCA_004024765.1. Lineage (NCBI taxonomy): Eukaryota > Metazoa > Chordata > Mammalia > Rodentia > Dipodidae > Zapus > Zapus hudsonius. Next base: position 26,860 of record PVHP010009133.1, read on the forward strand.
TACCCTCAGGACTACTCTTGACCCAACCATTCAGGGGTTCCAGGCAGACGTCCACTCCCTGGCATCTGGGGTTCAAAACAGTTTGGCCATCCGAAGTCTGTGCAGGGAAGCAAGTCTCGTGGGACCAAGTGGGCCTGCAGGCACTCCCTCCCTCCTCTGCAGCCGCAGGTCTGTCCTGCCAGGCGCTGGCAGTTAGCCTGTGCGCTTCCACTCCCAGAAATCAGCCAATCCGAGCGCCAAGCCAGGCCCACTTCCCCTACAGAAGCCCTACAGAGTCATCCTGCTTGGCAGCTGCGGGCCAGAGTGGGACCCACCGGGCAGCGCTGTGGTCCCCAAGGCTGGTTCTTCATCTACAGGAGGAGTTGCCGAGTGACTGCGGGGCCTCGGGCTGCTGTCTGACAGACAGGCGGGCTTGCAGTCACCTCCTCCTTTCACCCTGCCTGAGCCTCCAGGGAAATGGGGATCAGGCCCAGCTCGGCTCTCGGCCAGCACAGGCTGTCATCCAGGGTAGTCCCAGAGGATACTACCAGCAAGTCATGCTCCCAGCATGCTGCCTGCATCTGCCTTCCGTCTGGTCTCCTGCTTGAGGCCCTTGAGGTCCTGGGAAGCTGGGAAATGCCCCTCCTGCCCGCTGTCCAGGCCCTCCCTCTAACCGCCCCCTTAGAGGAGCTTCTGCCAGCCCCATCCTTTCCTCCATCTCAGCTTTGCAGCGACGAGCTAGCCAGACCTCTCTTGCTCCCAGGAGTCCAGGAGCCTCCTTGCCTGGGATGAGACAGGCTGCTTGCTTCAAATCTCACTCGTCCACGAACTAACTGTGTGGTCTTGAGCAAGCTCCTGGACGTCCCTCAGCAGTCAGTCCACATGGGCAGAACGTGACTCTCAGTCCAAGCATGGGACAGCGGTGAGCAGGAAACGGCCTCCAGTATGAAGCAGGAGGGCTACCTACCTGCCCGTGGTGGATGCAGCCCTCACCCTCAATGGTTCCCATGAGGGAGTGACTGAAAGTTCTGAAACCAGACGGTGGTGCTGTTCATAAACCCTGATGAGGGCTGGAGAGACGGCTCAGTGGTTAAGGTACTTGCTAGCAAAGCCTAATGACCCAGATTCAATTCCCCAGGACCCACAAAAGCCAGATGCCCAGTGACACTTACATCTGGAGTTCATTTGCAACAGCTGGAGGTCCTGGCACATCCATTGTCTCTGTCTGTCTCTCTTCTCTCTGCCTGCAAATAAACAAATTAAAATATTTTAAAAACCTCATGAATATGCTTAATGTTATACAACTATATACTTTAGAACATAGATCTGTGTTTTATCAAAATTTCATAAAAATTGATGCAAGCTCCATGTCTGGTCACAGGCTAGTTCTTCGCCTGGTCACTGGGTGCTTGTAGGCTCCTGGGTGGTGCTGGCTCTTCTTCAGTGCTGGGAACCCCACGAGGTGGGGAAGGGGCAACTCAGCCTCTGAGAGGCATGGGCTGCTGCCCTCAGGACAGCATGGTGGGGACATGCTGAGCTTCTTCCTGGTCCAGGCTTCCAGTTTGTAGGTACTGGATCGCCCCTCTCAGCTACTAGAAGTAGACTCTTCTTCCTCTGAGAACCCAAGTAGAACCAGATGCCCTCTCCTGAGCTGTGGGACCATCAGGACATCCAGCACAGGCCTTGGAATACCCTCCTCCTGCCAGGCTCTCCGAGCAGACACAGGCCCAGCACTGCATACAGTGGGTGCTGTGGTGCACAACTATGATCCCAACACCAAGGAGGTAAGGTAGGAGAAGTTCAAGGTCATCTTTAGCTACATAGTGAGTTCTAGGTCAGCCTGGGATGAATGAGATGCTGTCCTATTCCTAGTATTCATTTCTCTTTTATAACAGGTGTCCTATCCAAGACTTAGAGTTCTGCAAGAAAACTTGATTTCGTCCCAGTCTAATATGTCACCAATTAAATAATATCCAACTTTTTATTAATGTGTGGTCACTGGGATTGAGCCACACCCTCACATATGCACTCTACCACTGAGCTATATGCCCAGCCTTGTTAAAAACAAATTTTTTTAAAAACTCCTTAGTTTGAGACAAGATCCTGCTTTGTTACCCAGGATGGCCTTGAACTAAATCTGCAGCCCAGGCCTGCCATGAGTTTATGATCCTCTTCCCTCAGTTTCTCCAACAGCTGGGATTACGGGCCTGTGTCCCTAGGCTTACCTGACTCTTGTCTGTATCTATGTGTGGCCTGAAACAAGAATAAGTGTCCTATAGTAAGGCTGAGACCTCAACCTATGAGTGACATGGTGTGGTGGTTTGATCCACGTGTCCCCATAAACTAAATGTGTTCTGAATGCTTCATCCCTAGCTGATGACAGTTAGGGTATTAGAACCTTGTTGGAGCTGTGTTGGTGGGGGCAGACTTATGGGGGTTCTAGCCAGCTTCCCCTTGTCAGTGTTTGGCAACTCTCCTGTTGCTGTTGTCCACGTGACGTTGGCCAGGAGGTGATGTCCACCCCTCTGCTCATGCCATCATTTTTCCTGCCATCATGGAGTTTCCCCTCTACTCTGTAAGTCAAAATAAACCCATTCCTCCACAGGCTGCCTCTGGGTGGATGTTTGTCGCAGCAAGAAGTTAACAATAGTAGAGGACTATGAATATATTTAAACAATTTGAAGGAGAAATTTGGTAGATCTTTGCTAAGAAAAATACATGAAAACCTTCTACTCTAATTGTAAAGTTGCCCATTTCCCCTTACATTTCCATGGGGGTTGGTGGTAAATACTTGGAAACTGGGGTGTTAGGTGCATAAAGTATCCTAAGTTTGCTAGTAGATCTCTCTTGTAAAAACATAAGTGTAGGGTTGGAGACATGGCTCAGTGGGCAAGATGTTCATCAAGCTGGAGTACCCCAGTTCAACCCCCAAATCCCACGTGAAAAACAGAAGCTGTTGCAGACTGTAATCAGCACGTGGATGCTGATCCTCATTTCCGAGCTGGCAGTTCCTTTGACTAAGAGCTCCACTGTTTTCAACCTCAAATGTGGTTTCAGTGTGACCTGTCCCCACCCAAACTCTGCTTGATGTGGCAGCCCTGGGAGGTGGAGAGTCAGAGGGACTAAGACTTCCTCGGGAGACGCAGGCATGGATTGTGTATTGCCAAAGCAGGCTGTGATAAAGCCAGGCTCCTCCTCTGGGCACACGCTCCCACAAGCCACCCCATGCTGAGGCTCACAGCTTCCAGGACCGCCTTTCTCTATAGGTCACCCGATCCAAAGTACGTCTATAGCAACAGAGGACACTGACTCCACCGCAGAACCTGCCCTCCTGCTGTTCAGTGTGCTGCCAGGTGAGACCTTACATTTTGTTCTGGGGGTGTGTTTACGTTTGTTCCTGGGCGTCACCAGCCCCCGGAACACTGCTTGACTCTTTAAATCGAGTACCCACATCTTCTCTTCCCACTCCCTCAAGATGAAGATGCCTGTGTTTTCTGAGTGGCCCATGTGTTTGGTGATGAGGAAGAAGCTCATTTGCCTCAGGCGCCTGCCTACTGAAGCGCTGCAGTTTGGCTCTTGAACGGCCCGTGGGCCTTGTGTTCAAGGCTTTAGTTGATGCTCTTGGGAGGGGTGAACCCACTGGAGATGAGGTCTAGTGGAAGGAAGTTAGGCCATGGCGGGCAGGGGGGGGGTTCCTCATCCTCCTCTCATCTCTCATTTTCACATCTCAGCCATGAAGGCGAGGTTTAGCACCAAAGTGTGCTCCCGCCATGATGCAAAGCAATGGGCCAATGAACCATGAAAGAAAACCTCTTGTAACTATGAGCTAAGATAAACCTTTTCTCGGGTGTTTTTCTACAGTGGCAGAAACCTAACACAGGCTGTTGAACCCTTTAGGTCCACACTCACCTTGGGGCCTGGAATTGCTCCACTCTGCTTCTGGGAATTCCTTGGTTGACTGGGGACAGGTGGGGCTCTGGGAGTTCAGCCAGAAACACTGCAGCAGACTGGAGGCTATTACAAGTGACTGCTTCTCTACACTAGCTAACTGGATAGCTCACCTTATTCTTTATGAGAAACTTTCAATAGACGATCAGCCAGGACACATTCCATTATAGACAGAGAGAGCCCCAACACACTAAAGCCTCGCCCCCTAAACTCAGCCCTCGGTTGCGTTCCCACTTTGGGGCTCCCAGCCGGTCCTGATTGGGTGTCTGTAATCCAGCCTGCCTGCTATTTCTGTCTTTGCGGTAATTCTGCTTCCTGTACAATAAATCTCATTGCATTCTTGCAGACTGTCAATTCTTTCCTGCTCCTTGGGTTAGAATCTGTTCAAGCCCAGCTCACCGAGAGCTGCTCGCTCTCCCTTTGAGTCCCTCCTTTGGAGCAGCCCCCTGACCCCAGCCCCTCCTTCCGTGGTCCCGTTCCTTATGCTGCACATCTTTTGCACCTTGTCTGGTTTACCAAGGGCAGCTTTGCTTTGTAATGTGGTTGAGTCACGTTTCTACATTCTTTCTTTCTGAGGCATCTGGGATCCGGGTTGGGGTGGGCATTCTGCCTTTGTCCATCTGGCCTCAGCATGCATTCTGGGCACCACTCAGCTGTAGAGCTGAGCTGATCCTGGGACCCACTTTCTCTGCATCAGTTTCCACAGAATTAAGCCCAGCCTATCTCTACCTGCCTCAGTCACTTGGGGAGATCAGCGACATCACAATGCATCTGGCTTGTGCTCTGGACTCCACTTCCTCTCTCAGCTCCTTTGCCTTGCATGATGCAGCAGCTCCCAGAGTCCACGGCCGCAGGACACCAGAAGCCAGCGACCTAAGGCTGCTGCAGCCCTTGGGACTTGAAGAAAGACAGGTGGCAGAGCTCTGGCCTATGTGACCCTTCCCAGATCAACGAGAAGGGAAGGGGGGCAGCAGCAAACTTGGCGTGGGGCATGCGCAGGAAAAGGGCCCTGTGCGCTTGGACAGAGGTCAGGGACTCAGGTGCCACCAGAACACTAGGAAGTGACATAAATGTGCGTGTGTGGGGGGGAACCTGACTCCCAAAGGATGGTTAGAACAAGGCTTGGCTTGCTGGCTTATCCAGTCAGCCCTCAGAGGGCCTGTAACAGGATACCCAAATGGCACTGAACAAAGACACCATGGCCAGTACAGCGGGTCGCGGGTCCCAGTTCACAAGCTCAGGTTTGGAAAATCACAGTGCCACAGGCATGGCTCTGAATTCAGGACACCTCTGGTCTGTCTGGAAGCTTCCATGCCCTGGCTCTTTTCAATGAGGTAACAGCTGATAAGCTTCATCGCACTGGACATATGACAGTGGCTGAGGTCTTCAGGCCCTGCCCATGGGGGAACCCCATAAGGGGCAAGTTTCTGAAAGAAATTTAACGTTTTGGCCCCAGGGGACTGAAGGTCGCAGGAGGCATCAAGGCATCAAATGCCATAGACACAGGACTTTGGTGCCACCCAATGGTCATATCTATGAACTGCATCTCTCGCACCAACCAATGTGTTTCACGGAGGAAAAATCTAGCCAGACACAGAAAATCCAGTTGAAATCACTAAATTTTGCATGTCCTCTGTGCTGATACTCTTTAAGTTTTAAGAAGCATCATTATTGATGGCCTTCGGTGGACCTAAGCCTTTTATCAAAGCCAGCTATAAAGCCAATCAAGGAGTCCTTTCCTACCAAATTGCCAACAGGCAGACACATTCGCTGGACAAGCTGCTTCTACACACTTGTATCCTTAGGAGTCATTTTGTGGGCTAGAGAGATGTCTCAGTCAGTAGAGGGCACGATACACAAGCATGAGACCTGAGTTTGGATCTCAACCCCCATTTAAAAATGGGTCCCAGTCCCTGGCTCCTATAATCCCAGGGCCAGGGAGAGAGAAACAGGAAGTCCTGGGACTCGTGGACAGCTAGTCTAGCTGAATTGTTGAGCCTTGGTTCAGAGACAGCGCCTGTTTAATAAAATAAAGGGAGAGCGATCAAAGAAGGAAGACACCCAAGGTCAACCCCTGGCTTCCACACGCATGTGTGCACACACAGCCAAACAGGCAGACACACAAACCACACACCTCGTAGGCTGGGAGTCTAGCTTAGTGGCAGAGCACATGCCCAGAATGCATGGGGTCTGGGATTCCATCCCAACACTGCAAAAGCAAAACAAAACAAAGTCATTTTGCTACAGTCCCAGTACGCATTGGCTTGAGGTCCCTAGAGATGCAGGAAACCATGTGGGTTGCTGAGGACCACAGCTTGGGCGAGCCTGGCTTGTCCCTTGTGAAGCCTGTGAGCCTCCCACCCCAGCCTGGTTCCCAGACCTGGACAGTCTGGATGAATATGACAACTGCGAGGTGGGAGGCTTGGGAAGGAGGTTGAGGAGGAGGGGCTGGCCCAAAGGCTCCCTGTGAATGGAAGCAAAGAGTAGTGTGAGCACAGCTCCAGGGAGTCCAGGGCACTTAAGAGGCAGAGGCTGGGGCAGGTCTACTTGACCTTGAAGGCCAGCTGAGCAGGGTGGCTGTCCCTCGGGGCCACACTGAGCTGGAAGCTCAGCCTCAGAACCACTATTCTTTCAAGCCTCTCTGAAGTCTCTTGAGCACCCGAGGTTTGTGGCTAGACTAGCAGGTTGTGGTAAGCCCCTTATCCTGGCAAGTAGGAGGAGGGTCTTCAGCTTGTTCAGGCCCTTGTCCACAGCCGTCCCAGATAGAGCAAGACAAGAGCCTAGGAAATTTGCCTGCCCTTGTCCCTGTGACCACTCCTTTCTGTCACTCCCCACTGCAGGAGGCCAGCTGGTGACCAAACCAGGACAGTGCTCCTGGAGGGAATCTCCAGGTCCCCATCTGGGAGCATTCTTGACTTTGCCTCCAAGAAAAGGAAGTCTGTTCCCTCCACCCAGCGGCAACATTCAGAGGCAAATGTTCCTATTTCCTTCTGGCCCTTCTCAAGGAAGCCAAATGACTCTTGTTTCCCAGCTGAGGACCTGAGGCTTGGAAGAGACTCCAGTGTCCCCCTCAGACGCCTTGTGCAACTTCTCTGCGGCAGGTCTGGGTTTTCCTGACCCCGTTCCCACCTACCGGGCACCCTGGATTTGTCCACCAGCTAGACTCTCCGTCCCTGGCTTTCTGAGGCAACAACACCCTGTGGGTGAGGGAAGGATTTGGGGGACAATGTTGGTGTGATCGGATCCAAATGCACAAGCTGAACCCGAGTGCAGATGTCTACTATTAACCACCACTATGGCTTAAACGAGAGAACAAAAGTAGCTCAGCCTCTTTGGGGGTCTAACTCGGACTTTGGGGGGAAAGCATTGGGTTAGCTATAAGCCTCCACTCCTAGGGGCACTGCCAGACTCACCTCTGTTCTGTCGCCTTCACTTTCTTCTTGGCCACAGAGGAAGTAGCAGCAGTGCTGGCTTCTGCTGGGGTCCTGGTCATGTGGTCTGGTTCCAGGTACAGACCTCTGTGCTACCTGCTTTCCAGCTGAGCTCCCAGGCAGGGTAAGGGAGGAGCTGCTCCCTGCTCCTGGGCCAGCCAGCAGAGACCCTGCCTTGGCTCCTCAGCACTGTCTGCCCTCAGGTCTGGCTGCAGCTCCTGCCGAGCTCCTGCCGAGCTCAGCTTCTTGTTCTCTTACAGCTGCTCACCCCCATCAACCAAGGACCCTCCAAAGCTCTCCACCCATCCTGAGGCCAGAGACCACTTCCTGTCACGTGGGAGCTACCTCTTCTGCTGCCTGCGCGGCACCTGCCCCCCAGTCCTTCCAGCTTGGCAGGCGGAGCGACAGGAGTGTAAGCATGGACATCCTCCCCATGTGCTCGGTTTACACTTGGCACACCGTGGTCATCAAGGCTGGGCAAGAAGACAGTGCGTGGCACACCTGCTAACACCTGCTAACTTATCCTGGCAGTACATGGTGGTGTGAGCCCATGCAGGCCAGCACCCGGCACTGGGACTGTGGCTAGGCAAAGCCAAGACCTCCCTTGATGCTCGGTGGCATCTACATCCTCGTTAATGAGGACACACTATTGTAGGGCCTAAGCCCTCCCGACATCCAGGAACCTCAAAGGACTGCAGCATGCTCAGGCCCTGATCCCTTTCTCTTCCTTCTCCTTTCCCTGTCCTCTCTCACCAATCTTCTCCCCTGACTATTTTTGGAGAATCTTGTGTAGCTGAAGATGACCTTGAGCAGGTTTCTCCCAGGGGCTGGTATTACAGGCATGGGACAGCACAGCCATCCTGAGTAGGGGTTTAATAAACACGTTTTGTTCAAATAAGGACAGGCTAGCATAAAAAGCTTTAATCTTCATATAGCCAAAGAAGATCGTTTATTAGCATGTGGTTACACAGCAGCAGTTCCCTTCTGGCTTTCTCAACAAAATATTTCCAACTTCACTTTATTTCTTCTTCTTCTTTGTCTTTGTTGTTACTGTTTTGATGTAGACATTCTCTATGTAACCCAGGCTGGCTTTGAACCCAAGATACTCCTGCCTCAGACTTCCAAATGTAAGGTTATATATGTCTACCACCATGCCTAGCTCCTGTTCTGTTTCCTTTCAGAATTCTCCTAAGTCAACTTTTTGAGAGGCAATTTTAGGAATTTAACATATAGATAATAAATCATGCCTTACCAAAAAAAAACTTTTAAAAAAGGTGCTGTTGGTGACAAACCACCCCAGGAGCCCTGTCACGTCCTCACAGGGTACTACAGCCTTTGTCACTGGCTGTCCTGTGACATGGAGAGCCCTCTGCCATTCCCATAATGACCCGAGCCACTGGCTTGGAGGCTGACGCTGAGGGGACCTGGCAAGGGGACACCTGATGCTGGACCGGACTGTCGCCTCCCAGTCTCTGCTGGTCAGCACCCTGGGAAGAGGCTGCCTTGTGGGACCCTGCAAGGAGGCATGGAGGATAAGGTTTTGCTGAGACCGGCAGGCTTCAGGGACTGTCTCCTTCTGAAAGAAACTGAGACGAGTCTGAGGCCCCGATAAATCTCATGCATATCCTGGACTCTCCAGCCTCCAGGCAGGCCACAGCTGTGCCCTGAGATAAGCAGGCAATTCAAGGCCTAAACTGAGTCCAGCTGTAATAACAAACCTAAACAATAAGGTTACATTTCCTCTGCAGCCATCACCGTTCTATACAGAGTCACGTAGCCCCCTCAATTTATCTATGCAAATTAGGCATCCAAAGGGTACTGGCCCCTACCAATCAACTCATGAGTCATCCACAGACTATCCTGCCCATACCAATCTCCTTGCTGCCTATGTCCCTGTCTCTGCCTTTTCCTCTATATAAACAACTTTTATCTATACAATAAACGAGAACTGTCCACTGCCGCGTTCTCCAGGTTGGCTATGCCTGTCGGCCTACCGCTGTCCCGAGACTACTGCCCACCCAGTTCCCTGGATGAACCGGAGTGTCAGTGTAATCCACGGACCACACTGCCTGAAACCTTGAGCAGGCAGGCTCAGTGTGCAAGCCTGCGTTTCTCAGAATTCGAGGTGGGAGGGTGTCCTCAGTGAAAGTTTAGCCAAGGTGACAGATGGTTCTATCTGCTCTTGTAAGGGGAAAGGACACACCACTGACCTTCCCGTGCAGCAGCCAGGGGAGTCCCTGCGGGTCTCAAAGAGAGGTGGGCCTGAGGAACAGGGTCCAAGAGCATCTAGACCACTGTGGAAGGCTGTGGGAGTCTTTACACATGGCCTCACACATCCAAGACCGAAGGCAAGGTCACATGGCCAAGAGGCACGCCCAATGAGAGGCCTGGGTCTCAAACACGGGGCAACTTTGCAAAGGCGACACCCCTCTGAGCTCCCCTGCCCAGGGTGGGAGGAGTACAAGCGGGGACAGTGGCTGTGTTGTCCTTCATATATGCTGCCTGGTTTCACCTGACTGCCCCACAGGCCGAGGCCTGTCTTCATGGTCTCCAGGGCACAGGATGGGCCACACACTCACATACTCTTAGATAAGATGGTGTCTCTGGGCCCAGAATTGGGGAGTGTGAGTGGGGAGATGGTTGTGGGTCTCTCAGGCAAAAGGTGTTAGTGTGGTCAGGGACAGATATGCCTGTCCCCCAGCAAGATCCATGAGGGCAAGAGTGACACCATTAGCAATTTCCCAGGGCCCATTCCCAGGGATATAACTCATAGAACAGTGAGTGCAGGACACCCTGCAAGCCAGAAATGGAAAGGCAGTAAGGAGTGACAAGGAACCACTGTGGGACACCGCATTGCTGTAGGCAAGCAGGGGAGTGGGACTGAGGCCTGAGTGGCTCCCACCCTCCACCCGCCTGCCACTCCGCCTCAGGCTCCTGGCAGTGGCTCGTCCTAGAGGCCTTGAGTACTCCCAATGTTTTCAAAAGGATGAACTGTGACATTCAATAGCCAGCTACTGAGTGGTCAGTCGGGGGCAAAGAGCACCATTTCAGGCAGGACCATGCTCAGCTCTTATTGGGAGGTGGGTTCATGAAGCCAAGACACACACTTCCCAGGCAGCAAGGGAAGTGATCTTTGTTTCAACCAGAGGAAAGGTGGCACCTGGCCTGGGTCCCCAGCTGCTATGACGGCCACTCTTCCCAGGACACTCATGAGGTTGAGCATCCAGCCCAGCCTCACTGATGTAACAGGCCATCATGGAGCACCTGGACTTCCCCTGCTGAGTTCTCAGCCACATCTCACCTGCTTCTTCCTCCTGTCACTCTGAGGCACTGATGAAGCTGCTTACCAGGAGCTGAGCCTCAACTGCTTTCAGACTCCTGCATAGGATTCTGACCAGCTTAAAGGGGAAAGACTGGGAGGGTGAGCCTCCAGAAGGATCCAGGGCAGGACTCCTGACATGGCTCTGTGGGGACAGCCAGGAGGCTCAGGTCACATGGCACATATTGGAGGCCTCTTGGGCTGAGGACAGCAGGGCTTCAGACGAGAAGAAAACACAACTAAGGGGCTCCGATCCTGAAGTCCCCAACACATGTGTCACAGAAGTATCCCTTCCCCTCCTTAGCTCACTGAGCGTCCCCAGCACAAGTGTGGTGTTTGAATGTCAATGCATGTCCCCCACAGCCTGAGGTATTTTTGATTAAGCTTGCAGCTTAAGTCACCAGCAGCCTGACGAAGGAGGGCCCACTGGGGGCAGATCTTTTAGTCCCTTGGTGTGTTCAGAGCAGTTTGAGCTCTGGATGTTGGTGTTTGCTGGTGTCGGTTTTTCTCTCTCTGCAGTGGATGCCATGCTGGAGTGAGCCAGCTTCTTTTGCCATGTTGAAGCCTTCCCTGGAATCTGTAAATCTGAAGCAAAGCCCTCCCTCCCATAATCTGCTTCTGGTCAGGTGTTTGTCCAGCAATGAGAAGAAAACTGCAACAATAAGTAGGAGGACTATCAGAGACAAAACCAGGGGGCCTCCACGAAGGGGCCCAGAGACCAGACTTCCTGAGGAGAAGAGTGGGAGAAACCCCAGTGGGCTCAGTGGGCTCATGTCATTAATGGGACAGGCTCCGGGTGGAAATGAACTCTTGGGTTTTGTTCCATGAATTATGTCCCTAATGCTTTCAGGGCAGGACCAGGCGGCCCTTGCTCTCTGCCATGTCCTTGTGTTCAGCACAAGTCCAGGCACATGGTAAGTACAGGACAGATATTCCCACCCATCCCCAAGGGCCAAAACCGACAGAAGGTGCTCTCTATGCCATGGAAGCTGCAAGGCCTGAGACCAGCCAATCCTGGCCAGGTCCCTCTAATGGGAGACTTGGTGCTCAACAGCAGAGGCAGGCCCTGCTACAGATGAGGAAGAAGAGGTTCAACCACCAGGAGTCACAAGGAAACACCTCATTCATCTCAGATGTCACACCATCTCCTCTCCCTGCACAGACTGCCACATTGGGGAGTTGATCTTGTGTCAGGGTAGCTGAGGGTCTCAGGAGCAAGTGCAGGGCCCACAAGGACTGGTTCCCTCCAAGGGCCATAGGTCAAAGCAGCCTTGCCTGGGCCAGGGTCTTTGGGATTACATGAGGCCTGTAATGAGAGACCTGCAAAGCCTCCGCCAGCCCAAGAGATAACCTGCAGTGGGGGTTTGCTGTGGAGAGATGCATGCGGCCAAGCCACGAGGTCCTCCCTCCCTCCCAAGGCGGGGAGGTAAAGCTGAGAAGTAGAAGTAGATCCTCCCCCCTTGTTCCTTTCTCCACCTGGCCCTTTCCCTTGGGCAGCCAAGACTGCCTGTCACAAATGCTGAAAGGCATGATGGGAAGGCCCAGACATGGGACAAATTAGGGTGCTGGGTTCTGGGGTTTTTTTTGGGGGGGGGTTGAGACAGAGTCTTGATATGCATGCCTGGCTAGCCTGGTACTATGTAGCCTAGGCTGGCCTTGAACTCACAGCAATTCTCCTGCTTCCTGAGTACTGAGAAAATAGGAATACACCATCATAACAATCTCAAATTAGGGTGTCAGCAATGCATTTGGTCTTCAAGAGCACTCACCCCCAAATTTTCATGAGGACAGTGGGGAAGTGGCTATTTCGGGTGTCACTTCCCAGGGGCTCAAGAACAAAAGCTGAGGCTGCAACAGCAGTTCCAGGGACTCGTGGGAACTCGGCCTTGGGAAAACAGCAGAGGGTCCCTGTCCCCATCTGCAGGGCCGGGTCAGGTGTGGAGGGAGGCACTTGAAGGAGACAGGGCCTGGCAAAGGCAGGTGAGGAGGACTGAAGGAGACTTCCAGGTGGGCAGCACCCGGCCTTTGCCTCAAGTGGCACTGTGAGGCATGCAAAGCAGCTGTGCCCACCTCCGCCCTCTTGTCAGTGCCTGAGATCCCAGACCACTGGGCTGTATGGAGCTGGACCTTGGGGCATGGCTAGAGGCCACACTGCAGGCTACATGTGACTGACATTTACTTCTCATGAGTTCAACAAATGCTCAAGCCCGGTGACTCCTTGTAAGGCCTGGAATGGGACCTAGGGACAGGATGACAAGAGACCTCAGAACTGGCTCCAGGCAGGGCCATAGTCAGCCCCCAATGGAGCCCAGTGGCTCCTGGAACCTGGCGAGTATGCCGGAGAGGAGAGCAGACTCGGTGGGCAGTTGGACAAGGTGCCCTGGGGGGGCTCATGTCTTGCAGAGGAACCTTTGCTGCCACTCCTACCCCATGAGGGAGGCAGACCCTGAACCAGGGTACTCTGATGCCTCAGGGAATAACGCTGGCATGGAAGGCTGGGATAGGGATACAGCCTGAGGTCGAAGGTCAAGCTAAGCTGCCTCAGCCAGCATTCTGTTGTCCCAGTCCGAGCAGGATCAAGTAAAGGCCGCACTTGGCTAGGGGAGGGAGGGAGGGACCACATGGCAAGAGTGTCCAAGGGGAGTCCCCAGCCCAGGGTGTTGATCCTCCAGTTGCTGAGCAGGGAGTCCTGCAGTCAGGCCATGAGGACAATGCAGACGGCTGTTCAGCGGGGTCGCTTGCTGTCCAAAATGGCCTTCCAGTCATCCGCCCATGAGTGCAGCCTGCGGCGAGGGGGCTGCAGCTTCAGATGGCGGTTGTGGCAGGAGGTGAAGAGGATGTGTTCCCAGCTGGGGTGTGGCTCAGCTCCTGTGGAAGGGAACAGCACCTCAGTCCAGAGGCTGGCGGTCCAGGCATGACCTCCTGGGAGAGCCCCTAAAGCAAGTGTTGCCCTGTCCTGACTCAGTTTCCTCATCTGTGACGTTCCACTAGCGTGTCTTGTGAGAGTGTGGGGATAAAATGAGGCACTGTGCATGGGTGCTCAGGGCAGCACGCGGAAGGGTTCCCCATGACAGCTCCATCAGCACCTGCTGCTGGGAGGCCCCAGCTGTGCCAGGCCAGCCTCTGGGGCCAGTGTCAGCTCTGTAGCTGCCCAGCTGTGAGCCCCCACGCCTCCATTCACACAGTGTTGCAAAGGGGGGATGCCCCCTTTGTGGCCGGACATGCCCCCACCAGCTCCTCATGGGTCATGTCACCCTACGTCTCCTGGAAGACTGTGTCATTTAGGAGGCGCTGGGCCCACCCATTGAGGGTCAGGCTGAATGTACCCACTGGGTACACTGAAAGAAGTACTTAAGAAAGAAGTACTTTGTTTTCCCACTTGTATCCAGAACAGGCTGCCACCCTGTGATGGCTAAGGTCTACCCTGGAGGGAAGCCTGCCCATGAGTGCTGGCAAAACTCGGGCTGTAGAAGGCAGCCAGGAGGCAAGAGAGTGTGAACAGACTCTAACTGTGGTGGAATGAATGTATTTTCCCAATAGACTCAGGTGTTTAAAAAAAAAATACTTGCTTCCAGCCACCTGGCTGGAGGAGACGTCACTAAGTCAGATCTGATTTCCAGCGCAAAGGTATGCAGAGAGCAGCAGGAGCTCTGGCTGCTGGTTCCCGGACTGGCTGTCCCTTTGTGCTTGCTTGTGGTGCTGGATGGCTGCTGGTGGGTTTTCTCTCTGGCCAGATCTGTGAAAGGAGGTCAGCATCTTTTTCCATTATGGAACTTCCCCTGGATCTGTAAGCTTCAATAAATCCTGTTCTTCCCATAAACTGTGTCTGATTTGGAAGATCATTCCAGCAGTGGAAAGTTGACTGCAACATGGCTGAACTACTGAAGTCCAACATGCCTGAAGCCCTCTCATTCACTTTGTCAGCTAAGTGAACCTATGTATTTCCTCTTTCCATTTTTTGGGGTGTGTGTGTATCCACGTGTGCCCATTTGTGTGTGAGTGTGAGTACATGTATTTCATGGTGTGGTGTGCATGTGGCGGTCAGAAGACAACCTTCAGGTGGGTCCTCGCCTTTCCACCTCATTTGAGGCAGGGCTTTTCCTCTGTGGATCTCACTTTGCTGTTGCTCCTTGCTGCCCACTGTGCAGGAAATTCTCTTGTCTTAGCCTCCCATCTCGCCATCAGCATGCTGGGATTACAAAATCCTGCCATAGCTTCCAGCTTTTTTATCTGGGGTCTGGGAATTGAACTTGGGTACTCAGGCTTGAGCGGCAAGCGCTTATCCACTGCGCCATCTTCCCAGCCCTCCCCTCTCCTTTTAAGCCAGGTTTACTGGTTGGTTTTATTTTCTGGGAAAGTTCAACTGTAAGCAAAAGGGACAAACACAATTCCTAAAGCCAGCCTCAAATGGAGAAACTATGCTGTACTTCCTGTCATATATTAGGTGAAGTCCAAACTACTTTTGTGAAAAAACTGGGAGTGGGAGGTTGTTACAAAACACGAAGGTTTGAAAAGTCAGAGATGGTTCCTCATTTTACTTGAGGATGGCAGGCTACAGAGGTATAAAGCTCGCCAAGGCCACCAGCAAGTTTAGCCTCAAGCTAGGGCCTGGATTTCCTGGCTTCCGACAGTGCCCTACCCCAAGGGTTGCAAAGAAGACCTCATCGTCCCCACAGGAAGAAGTACAGGGAGTCCAGAAAACACCTGGTGATGGTGGGCAGGGAGGCAAGAAGGCAGCATGAGACAGAGCCCCATTCACTCACTCCCCGTCACCGCCACCCCTGCTGCAGGCCACTTGCCTCTGATGTCTGGCCGGTCATCTATGAGAAGATCAGCAGAGACCACGGTCTTGTCTCTTGTCAGCACAATTTGCTCCAGGAAGTCAGGGCCAAAGTGCTTCTCCACCCAGGCATACTGGAGGTAACAGGTAAGAAGGAAGAAACTTCATACGGAGCTGGTGGACAGCTCAGCCAAGGACCCCAGCACACAGGAGGGAAGAGAGCTGACACTTAAGGGCTAGCTCTATGCAGCTCTGTGCCAGGAGGTAGCTGGATTATTCAGAAAGCCGGTACTCAGGAGCCGTGCACCTTTCCACCATTTAGGCTGGAATGCAGTAGGGTTATGACCCAGACTTGACATCCCCAGGGCACAACCTTAGTAAGAAGCCATGCTGGTCACCTCCGTTCCCAGGCAGTGGGCAGCAGTGGCTTCCTGAGGCACCCGCTGCATGAGCAAGACAAGCAGAGGCCTGCCTGGTAGTGCTTCGGGTGCAGAGGAAGGCAGGACAAGTGTCTGTAGGGAGGACAGGCAGAGCGCCTTGGTTCTGGACAAGGAGGAGTGGACCTGGGACGTAGAGTTGCCCAGCTTTGCTGAGTGTAAAACTCAACCTGGCCATTCCACTGACCCTCCATCCTTAGCTCACAGCCCCAGCACAGGGCAAGGGCCATGTGCCTTTCCCCAGCACTCAGGCCCTGCCCAGAGGACTAACAGCAGCCAGAAGCTAGAACGTGGCCGTATGGACACTGTCAGCTCACAGGAGGAGGCTAGGCACGTGGGGTTCTTAGACAAAGCCTCAAGCAGTCCCCTGCCCCTCCACGGGGTCTCACTGGCCCTGTATGAGAACAAGAGCGACTTTCTTCTGGTGGGAAGGGCAGTGGGCCAGGACTCCCCACAGCCCTAGGCATCAGTGCACCCAGGTTCTTGCCAATAAGGCAGACACCAATCTGCCACCTGGGCCACATGTGGCCCGAGTGACCTACGGTGCAGCAGTACTTGGAGAACAAGGTGGGCCCTGCACTGCCCCTCCACGGCTCCATGCTCAGATTCACAGTGGCTACCTTGATTTCCAGATGGTTCTGCCTCTTCTCTCCCCAGCCGCTTCACGTGTCGTTTCCTGCAACCACGCACATGCACACACATGCATGACACACACAGAGACCCACTTGCAGGCACTCCTCTGCCCCGATCCAGCAAGCTCCTCTCCTCATACTGCCTCCCTCATCTTCACATTCCCCATACCTTCAGCCACACGTCTGTATCCTTGTTTCGCAGATACTTGTACCACTAGCCTGTGACTCAGAGGACATGAGTTCAAATGACTGAACAAACCAATGAGCAAACATATGAGAAGAAAGTCCTCTCTAGCCTGCCTGCCCAAAGGCGCTGTGACTGAGAAGACCTCATGGCCAGGCTTCAGGGAAGCCCTGGAGGGCCCTGCTGTCCATCTTCCCAGACTTCTCACTGGTTCACAGGGCAGCTGAGCAGGGTCAAGCTGCTGTGCTATGGGAATGCCACACTCAGAAACAAAGTGGATCTGTGGAGGCCTCCTCCCAGCAAGAGGAGTCCACAACTGGTAAACTTCCCAGGCTTGGTGGTAGCAACCTAGAGCCCAGGTGAGGCTGTGGGAGAGGCCTCTCCCAGGAGATGGCACTGGAGGCTGAATCCCAATAACAAGGGAGCTTGTTCTTCTGGGGCAGGAAGAACATTCCAGATGGAGGGACCAGCAGCATGCACATTCTCTGGTTTGAGAATCATGATAAAACATGTTGGAGAAGAGTCAGGAGGAGAAGGATTGGGGTGCTTGGACTGTGGGCAGGAGATAAAATTTAGGCCAAGTTAAAGGATCCCTCATCGCATGCTTCAAAATCCATGGAGATGGGAGAGGGGTCTTTGTTTTAGTCATTTCCAGTTCATTGTGACCTGTCCTTTGTAAACGATCAAACCAGACCACCGTATGCTTGGGTGACATCAAGGCAAGTTGTCACCCCAATCCCCACACTTCATCATCTTAGGCAGGGCCTGGCTGCAGGCCGCAGGGGAGCAGCTGAACAAAGAGCTTATTTAAGAAAGTTACAGGCACAGTGGTCCACAGATTCTGTCTAGATAAAGAAATTGAGCTGTATGAGGTGGAGCACACCTTTAATCCCAGGAGAGGGGAGATCACCATGAGTTCAAGGCCACATTGAGACTGCATAGTGAATTCTAGGTCAGCCTGGGCTACAGCAAGACCCTACCTCTAAAAACCAAGAAAAAAAAGAAAAGAAAAAAGAAATGGGCTCTGAGATTTGCTGAGGAACAGGAGTGGGTGGCACTCAACGTAGCACTGGCTCTGTGGCTGTGATGGTTAGATTGTCAACTTGACCTGTTTAGTCATCTTGGGTGGGTCTCTGAGGATGTTCACAGGAAAGCAGTCTCTCATTAGGGGCAGGATGCAAGGAAGCTCAAAGAAGCTAGAAATGAACATCCCTTCCAGAGAGGGCAGTGCAGGAAGGAAATTCCAGACACACAGGAAGCCAACAAGTCTTGGATATGGTTGCAAGACCTGCCATAAGGATATAGAAAGGGAAAAGAAATCTCTGTCTCCCCATGCCTCTCTGCCTGCCTGTGCTGTCGTGCATCACTTTGTCAGCAGAGGAACAAAGCTTCCTTAGCCTTCCAGCTTGGACTGAAGCACATCTCTACCTCCTCCAGCACATCTCCACCTCTAGAACTTCACAACTCCTCAGCACATGTCCACCTCCAGCAACACACCACCTCCAGCACATCTCTACCACCAGCAACACACCAATTCCAGCAACACACCTCTTCCAGCACATCTACACCTGCAGCAGAACACCTCCTCCAACATCTCCACCTCCAGAAACACACCTCCTCCAGCATATCTCCACCCAGCAACACAACTCTTCCAGCACAGCTCCACCCCCAGCAACACACCTCCTCCAGCACATCTCTACTTCCAGCAGAACACCTCCTCCAGCATGTCTCCACATCCAGCAACACACCTCCTCCAGCACTTATCCACCTAAAGCAACACACCTCCTCCAGCACATCTCCACCCCCAGCAGAACAACTCCTCCAGCATGTCTCCACCTCCAGCAACACACCTACTCCAACACATCTCCACCTCCAGCAGAACACATCCTCCAGCACGTCTCCACCTCCTCCAGGAACACACAACCTCCAGCACATCTCCATCTCCAGCAACACACCTCCTCTAGAACATAACCACACCCAGCAACACAACTGCTCCAGCACACTTCTACCTTCAGCAACACACCTCCTCCAGCATATCACCACCCCAAACAACAAACCTCCTCCAGGACACCTCCACCTCCAGCACGTCTCCACCTCCAGCTACACACCTCCTCCAGCACATCTCCATCCCCAGGAGAAAACCTCGTCCAGCACATCTACTCCTCCTCCAGCAACACACCTCCTCCAGCACATCTCCACATCAAGCAACATATCTCCTCAAGCAAACCTCCACCTCCAGCAGAACACCTTCTCCAGCATATCTCCATCCCCAGCAGAAAACCTCCTCCAGCACATCTGTCTCCACCCCCAGCAACACACCTCCTCCAGCACATCTCCACCCCCAGCAACATACCTCCTCCAGCACATCTACACCTCCAGCAACATACGTCCTCTAGCACATCTCCACCCTCATCAACACATCTCCTCTAGCACATCTCCATCTCGAGCAACACACCTCCTCCAGCATGTCTCCACCTCCTCCAGCAACACACCTCCTCAAGCACATCTCCACCTCCTGCAGCACACCTCCCCCAACACATCTCCACCCCCAGCAGAACACATCCTCCAGCACGTCTTTACCCACAGCAGCACCCCTCCTCTAGCATGTCTCTACCTCCCAAATTGCTACCAGCTAGCAAGCAATCATTTAAAGCACAAGAGTTTACAGGGGACATCTAGTTCAAACCACTACATCTTTGTACTTTGTAAGTTGATTCAGGTATTTGCTATAGTGATGGAATCTAGCTACCACAGACATTTAGACATATAGCAAAGAAATGTTATTATATCTAAATTTTAATAGCCCAAATAATCTACAAAATATTTAGAGCCGTTAATTGGCAAGGTCACATATTTCTATTCATTTGGAGATTGCAACTCAAAACACCACTTTAAACAGCATCAAAATGCAACAGGCGTGGTGGTGCATGGCTTTGAGCCCAGCACTCAGGAGGCACAGGTAGGAGGATCACCATGAATTTGAGGCAAACCTGGGACTACACAGTGAATTCCAGGTCAGCCTGGGCTAGAAAGAGACCTACCTAAAAACAAAACAAAAAAGCGATAGGCTGAATTGCACTGCTGAAATGACTAAGAGAGAACTCTCTATGTTGTATGTATTGATCACAGTAAAATCTGTTAATTGAGCCAAGTGTGATGGAACATGTAATCTCAGCACTCAGGAGGCAGTGGTAGAAGAATTTTGGTGAGTTCAAGGCCAGCCTGGAACTATAGAGTGAGTTCAGGTCAGCCTGGTCTAGAGTGATACCCTACCTCAAAAGAACCGAAAAGAAAAGAAAAAAGAATGTTAACTGTGACAAGCCTGGTTGTGCAGGCCTGTAACCCCAGCTACAGGGGAGGCTAAGGGGAGATCTGATCTCAGGTGCTCAGAGTTGAATTTCAAGTGTTTTATCCATAGAGTCATCTTTCTAGTCCCAAAAACTACAGTATTTGAAACAGCAGGAAGGACATAGGTCATCCAGGACCACCTACCCAAGAGAGGAACAACTAGACCCATAATTCCCAAAACATAAAGGAAGTTCTTAACTCCCATATATAAAAAAATCACCTTAAGTGGATCATAACCGAAAGACAAGTTAAAAGTACAAAACTTCTGCACTTCAAAAACACTACTGGGGCCAGGTGTGGTGGTGCACGCCTTTAGTCCCAGCACTCGGGAGGCAGAGGTAGTGAGTTCCAGGCCACCCTGAGACTACATAGTGAATTCCAGGTCAACCTGGGCTACAGTGAGACTGTACCTTGAAAAACAAACAAAGAAAAAGAAAATCCTCTTTTAGGGGCTGTAAGATGGCTCAGCAGTTAAGGTGCTTGCCTGCAAAACCTAATGACCTGAATTCAGTTCCCCAGTACCCACGTAAAGCCAGATGCACAAAAGGGGCGCATGCATCTAGAATTTGTTTGCAGCGGCAAGGGGTCCTAGCATGCCAATTCTCTCTCTGATTCTGACTCTTTCTCTCTCTCTCTCTCTCTCTCTCTCTCTCTGCCTCTCTCTGCTTGTAATAAATGAATAAACATATTTTTAATTTTTTTTAAAAAACTGTTAGGGCTGGGGATGGTTCAACAGGTAGAAATGCTTGCCACGCAAGCACAGGGACCTGAGAGGGCCTGAGGGTGTGTGTAAATGATCCGTGAATACTTTATTCATTTCTATAAGGGACTTGGACACCTGTGGATTTTAAAGGCTACCCAGGGTGGACAGCTACAAGTGAAACAGTCACCTGACTTCCAGGGTTCAAACTTAGGAGTCCATCAGAGTCCCCAGACAAACTGACTACAATCACATGGCCACTCCCAGAGTTTCTGAAACAAAATATTCATTTCTATGTAGAGCCAAACAAAAATGTTCATTTCTGTCTAGTCCCCAGCAGCTTAGCATTAGCCTCCCAGGGCCTCCTTAGGGAACAGTTAGTGAGCCTGTCTTTCATTCCCCATTCCACCCCTCCCTAGGCTGGACTGAACTTGGGCTTCTTGAGTGTTCACGACTGTCACACCAGGCACTCCCGTAGCCTGGAGTTACTGCAGTGAGTGCAAACTCCTCCCTGCAAGGCACACGGAGACCTCTGTACTGAGGGAGTCAGTGCTTCTACACGGAGGCAGAGCAGGACAGAAGGCAGACAGTCTCAAGCTCTCCTATACAAAGGTTTGAAGCCTCTGGGTGGGGAGGCCTAGCTGAAACTCCAGCCTCCTGTGGCCAAGAGGAGCTGCTGAGAAACCCCCAAGGTGGGGTCAGGCCCAGTCCTCCTACCTTGGGACCCCTTCTCCCAGGCACCCACCTTCTGCTCAGCAATGGCACCGTCTAACTGGCAGGAAAATCTCCATTTCAAATTCTATTTCAGATTCAATATTTATTTTTACTTTGACAAAAAGTATTTGAAGAAAGAATATTTTAATATTTATTTATCTATTTATTTGAAAAAAAGAGGATGGGGGAGAGAATGAGAACTCCAGGGCCTCCTGCCATTGCAAATGAACTCCAGACACATGTAACATCTAATGTCATCAAGCTTTGCAAGTAAGCACCTTAAACCACTGAACCACCTCTCCAGACTCCTATCTTTCTATTTCTTTTTTTAAAAAATATATATTTATTGTCCATAATGAGTTACATTATTTAGTGGGCAAACAATGAGTTGTTATCCCCAATTCCCCAATTCCCCCCCTCCCCATCCCCGATCAGTTGGATATCCTCCTCCGTGGACCGTCTGTATTAGTCCTTGTGGCAAGGGATCCTGGATATCCTAGTACTCAGCCCGGTCTTCCTGGCCCAAGTGTGTTGTTACTGATGGGTGCCATGCCTCTGGATAGTCTCCCCCACAAATCTGAGCAATTTCCCCTTAATTGAACTTTTTCCTTTTGGAAGGTATGAGGGGGCAGAAGGGCTTTTACTATGTAGTTAAGGTTAGTCTTGAACTCACTATGTACCACAAGCTGGCTTGGAACTTGCCATCCTCCTGCCTCAACCTTCTGAGTGCTAGGATTACAGGTATGCACTCCTCACCTGGCTTTTGAGTGGACTTTCACAAAGGGCTTGGGATGTAGCTCAGTGGAGCACTTACCTAGGATGCTAAAGGTATCCTTGAGCCTCCCAGCCTTCCCAAGACAGCTCTCTCCCTATCCTGGCCTCCTCCTTCACTAGCCTGCACCAGGCCAGGTACTTCTGGTGAACATGGTGCATGTTCTTCCCAACAATCCCGTGTCACAAGGAGCCCATCCAGAGCACAGATGGAGCCTCAGGCTGCTTAGGAACGGCATTGCTGACACAGTCAGGGAACACCAGAGTGGGCAGCCTGTGCCTGGGACACATGCCTTACCTTCTCGTAGGGACAGTGCTTGAACATCTTGATGGGGCTTGTGCAGATGAAGACATCAGTGCTGCAGAAGAGAAGGGACACTGAGCCTGCGGCTCCATAGCCAGCACCACCCGGCCTCACCACTTCCCTCCTTTGCTGGCTGGCTGGGCCTGCTGTCTGAGCCTGACATATGGGAAAAGCCACGGCTCCTCATCTCTCACACCTGAGGCTGTGGCCTGCATTTCCACCCCACGTGAAGGTCCCACTCTGGATACAAGCAACAAGCTCAAGAGTGGCCATTGGATGAATGAGCACTTTTTTTTTTTTTTTTTGGTTTTTCGAGGTAGGGTCTCGCTCTGGCCCAGGCTGACCTGGAATTCACTATGTAGTCTCAGGGTGGCCTTGAACTCATGGCGATCTTCCTACCTCTGCCTCCCGAGTGCTGGGACTAAAGGCATGCGCCACCACGCCTGCTTGCCACCAACTATTGCTCATAATCCAAGGTCCTCTTCCTTGGCCCCCAGCAATCTCTCTTTACCCCACCCCCACCCCTGCAATAAATTTCTGCTGTGCATGGATTGGCCAGTCTCACTCCCTTCTAAAAATTTCTCCACCAAATCTGAACTCAGGCCCATATATAGATAGTGGGGAGTTAATCCCAGGCTGTCAAGCCCTGCAAGCAAGTGCCTTTAACTGCTGAGCCATCTCTCCAGCCCCAAACTGATTATTTTTTAATATACTGATTAATGGATTGATTGATTGGCTGGTTGGTTGGTTGGAGAGACTGCGTTGTGTGTGCGTGGGGGGGGGCACACCAAGGCCTCTGCCACTGCAAATTCCAGATGCATGCACTACATTGTGCATCTGGCTTTACATAGGTACTGGGCAATTGAACCCAGGCTAGCAGGCTTTGGAAGCAAGCACCTTTAATTGTTAAGCCACTTCCCTAGCCCCAAACTAATTTTTAAAAATATTTTATTTAGCTGGGCGTGGTGGCACACGCCTTTAATCCCAGCACTGAAAAGGCAGAGGTAGGAGGATCACCATGAGTTCAAGGCCACCCTGAGACTACATAGTGAATTCCAGGTCAGCCTGAGCTAGAGCGAGACCCTACCTCGAAAAACCAAAATAAATAAATAAGTATTTTATTTATTTATTAGGATAAAGGAAGGGAATGGATGGGCCAGGACCTCTTGCCACTGAAAAGGAACTCTAGACACATGTACCATTTTGTGTATCTGGCTTTATGTGGGTACTGGGGAATTGAACCCAAGCTGTCAGGCTTTGTAACCAAGCACCTTTAACCGCTGAGCCAGCCCCAGATTATTTTTAAATAGATTTATTGAAGTATAGCTGACATGCAATAAACCGTATATAAACAGTGGTTAAGGCACTTGCCTCCAGTGCCTAAGGCCCTGGGTTTAATTCCTCAGGACCCACATAAGCCAGAACCATAAGGCGGTGGCCCTGGTGCTCTCTCAATCTCTCTCTCTCTCTCCCTCTGCTTGAAAATGAATAAATAAAATTTAAAAAAAGAAACATCAGTTCATTCATATTGTTGAATAAACACATCAGGAGTTTGTATCTTTTTAAAAATTGAGCAAACTGATTTTAAAATTATTTTATCTATTTATCTATTTATCCATTTATTTATTTATAAGAGGTAGAGAATGGGCATGACAGGGCCTCGAGCCACTGCAAACTCCAGACACTGAGCCATCTCTCCAGCCCAAGCAAACTGATTTTTAAGTTTCATTAAGATAGAATCCACATATCAAAACATTTATCCAGGGCTGGAGAGATGGTTCAGCGGTTAAGGCACTTGCCTCCAGTGCCTAAGGCCCTGGGTTCAATTCCCCAGGACCCACATAAGCCAGACCCACAAGGTGGTGGCCCTGGTGAGCGCGCTCTCTCTCTCTCTCTCTCTCTCTCTCTCTCTCT
>PVHP010009134.1:0-51222 GCA_004024765.1 Zapus hudsonius
GAGGGACTCATTGTGGGTGGGCGCTGGGCAGGAGGGGAGTGAAGCAGAGGGACACGAGGGTTCTGGAACTGTCTGAGTAGTCGTCTTTTAAGCAGTTGTATTTGGACAACCTAAACTGGTATCACACAATTGCAGTGTTGGGGTCAAATGTTC
Source organism: Zapus hudsonius (assembly GCA_004024765.1). Lineage (NCBI taxonomy): Eukaryota > Metazoa > Chordata > Mammalia > Rodentia > Dipodidae > Zapus > Zapus hudsonius. Next base: position 154 of record PVHP010009134.1, read on the forward strand.
CCACTTCCAGCAGTATGTGGGGGGCCAGACAGCCTGCTGGGATCCTTTGTAACACTTCCATGCTTGCCTGGAGCCAGTGAATAGGTGTCCAGGTTACCAGAGCTTTTGAGACACAATGTGACAGTCACCAGGCCGCAGGGGTTGGGCGTGCACCCAGGTGCGGTGTCCTCATCTGCAAAGTGGAGCTCCAAGTGTGTGCGCCCTGGAATATTGGATTCAGAGGAAAACTGCACAAGAAGTGCCAGCCTCCCCCCACCCCAGGACAGAGAAACATGTGGATGAGTTTGTGCATGGCCCACCCCACCCCCGCTTTGGGTTTTGGGAGCTTTTTGTTTTTCCCAGGTTAGGATCCATGGGAGGCTTTTTTTTCAAAAAAATGAGATAGTGTCACTGTAGCCTAGGCTGACCTGAAATTGACTCTGTAATCCCAGGCTGGCCTCAAAGTCACAGTGATCCTTCTACCTCTGCCTCCCAGTGCTGGGACTACAGGTGTGCACCGCAAGGTCCAGCTGTTTCCTTTTCAAGGTAGCATCTCGCTCTAGCCCAGGCTGACTTGGAATTCATTATGTAGTGACCTCAAACTCATGGTGATCCTTAGCTTCGCAAATTCTGGGATTACAGGCCTGTGTGCATGGTTAATACCCAGTGTCTGGATTACAGGCCTGTGTGCACAGTTTGTGATGGTTAGGTTTTGTTGTCAACTTGATCTTTTTAATTATATTGGATAGGTCTCTGAGGATGTTTACAGAAAGGCAGCCTCTCAGTAGGGGGCAGGATATAAAGAAGCTGGAAGCTAGAAGTAAACATCCTTTCCTGTGTGGGCATCGCAGGAAGGAAATTCCAGACTCAGGAAGCCATTAAGTCTGGGAAAGGGTTGCAAGACCCCATCCTAAACTATATAAAGGAGAAGAAACTCTCCTGCCTGTTCTGTGTATGTGGTGTTGGGTTTCTCTCTGCTTGGACCTGTGAAAGAGGGCCAGCCTCTTTGGCTGTTATGGAACTTCCCCTCAATCTGTAGTTTCAATAAATACTTTCCTCCCCCAAATTGTACCTGGTTTGAAGATACATCCCAGCAACGTGTGGCTGACTACGACACAGCTGATCCCCGAGTGCTAAGGTAGAGTGCTGGATTACAGGCCTGTGTGCACCGCTGATCCCCAGGTGCTAAGGTAGAGTGCTGGGACTCGCCCACTGCTTGCCCCGAACCCTCAAGAAAGCACACCACTCTCATCACTCCAAGAAATCTTAATTTCTTTATTGACTTTTTTTGACTCAACAATTTTTTTTAACTTTTTGTTTTTTTCTGAAACGTTCTTGTTATGAGCCTTTTGTTTTGTTCTCGTTAAATGCACTCGACCCAAAATTGGTTTGGCATATCGAAAAGGAGACCAAGGGGGCGGGGGAGGGGCTGGGGCCTGGGAGCAGGGAGGAGGCCCTAATGGACAGAGTGATGAGTAGAAAGAGGAACACAGAAGACAGTGGCAGAGACACAGGGAGAGGTGGTGACATAAGAAAGGGGAGGCTGGGGAAACCCAAAAGAAACAAATATCCAGAGAAAAAGAATTAACAAGATTTAGGAGCAAAAGAAGTCCGGAGCCCGAGGGAGAGGAGGAAACCAAGACCCTTCTCTATCCCGTCCCAGCTGGGGTGGGGCATCAAGGCACCAGGTCTGGTTGAGGTGGGGGATGCCTGGGCTCTCTAGGTGGCTTCATGGGGGACTGTGGTGGAATCCAGCCCCACCAGGGGCCCCTGCCATGCAACTCTTGAGGCCCACGCCCGCCTGGAGTCCCCCTTGGGGATTCCAGCTGGAGTGGGAGTCGACGGCCCTGCTGTACCCTCTCCCTGATTGTCCATGTCTGGAGAGATGAAAGGCGGGCTGGGCATGAGGAAGCTCCCTTCCCTGCTCCTTCTGGCCCAGCCCCTCCACATGGCCACAGCTGGGCTCCAGACCAGCAAGGGCCACTGAGCCGAGTAGTCTACCCTCCTCACAATCCCCAGGCAGGATGACTGCCCCATCCTCTTTTCGAGATGGGGAAAAACTTCCTGCCAGAGAAGGGCAGAGAAACTGCCTTCTCCACGCATCTCGTACCCTCCGTGGGGCAAACCACCATCTTTGGTCTGACCCCTTCTCCCCTCATTAATGGGGGTGAGCCAGCCCCAGCTCCCCAGAAGGTGGGGCTTTCTAGCAGCAAAAAGGGTCCTTCCAGCCACCTACCTGTCCCCTTCCCTTCCTTTCTTTCCTAGAGGCCCTCCCTCTTGACCCAAAGTTCATGGCAGCAGCAGGCTGAGACCCAAAGATGTCTGAAAACTCATGGCACTTGTGAGAAGAGGGCGGGGCAAGAGACATGGAGAAGTCAGAACAGAGATGGGGGACCACCTCTGGAGAAGTGGCAATGAAATTATGTTACCCCAAAGGGGTGGGGGGGGGCTGAGGTCAGGCTGATGGGCTGGAGAGGCCTGGAACTTCCAGAGCCTGAGGACTTGGGTACAGGCCCTGGCCTTGCCTCCTGTAAAAGGAGCTCTCCTCCCCAGAGAAGACCACCACTGCCAGCCCTCCCACCCTCAGCCATGCTGACTACTGACCAACCCTTTGCCCTCCACTCCTTCCTTTGCCAGCCTTCTTCCCAACTGCCACGAGTCCTGATAGGATAGATAAGAAGCAGGAACTCAAAAGGGGTAGTGCAGCCATCTTGGCAAAAAGCATCTTTGGGTGTGACGGTGCCTCCCCGGGCCAGTGGGGAGGAGAGACAGGCCTGTGGTCCTGGGGCAGGCAGTGAGGTACACGCCCCAGGAGGGCTGACTGAGGACGGGTGCCAGGAAGTAGTTCCTTTCACTGTTGCTTCTAGATTTTGTCTCTGGTGTGAAAAGCTGCTCTGGAGGCCCGCCCACCCGGCTGGGATGCACACGCACGCACAGGTACGCACGTACAGGTACGGGGAGAAGTCCTGGCTGCTGGGCAGGCAGTTCCGCGTTGCTCTGGATAACGTCCAGGCTGGCCTGGGCCGCAGGGGCCCGGTGGCTTCAAGTGATGAGATTTTCTTTTCTTTCTTTTTTTTTTTGTCTTTTTTTTCTTTTCCATTTTGTTGAAATATTTACAGCAATGGGGGAGTAGGAGAGGGAGGGAGAAAGGAGAGGGCCCCCCAGGGAAATATCCAAGCCCAGGACCCACTCCCCAGGGAGCCCCAGACCCAAAATCCGCTCCCCAGACAGCCAAGCCCACAGGACTGGGAATCGCCCAGATATGGCCACCCCTGTGGGCTGGGGGCCCTGTGGGGAGTTGTGCTTCATCAGGAATCACCCCAAGGAGGGGGTCATTGGGTGCACTGTGGGAGCTGAGGGGTAGGCTTGTGTGGGAGGCAGGGACCAACAGCAAGGGGAAAGGAGCTTTAGAGAAAGTTCCACCTTCAAGCCGGTCCGTGCCCTGGGCCTTCCTTCTCCAGGGAGCAGGGAACTAGCTCGGTAGGGAGGACCCTGTCCACCTGTCCGGCTCTTAGATCCTGTGGAGGGGGACTTGGTGACCTCAGAAGCTGAGCCTGCACACCGAGGGAAGCCACATCCCTTGCTCTCTCCAGGGGCAGGACGAGCAAGGAAAGGGGGCATCAGAAGTGGGTCACACCTGCCAGAGCCTACCTCCTCACTCCCAGGGACCTTGGGGCTCCTCCTCACGGCACTCCCCCAGAGAGAGCTGGTGCATGTGGCTGGTGGAAACCCTGTCTGCGAACTCTGGCACCTGGGGCCCATGGCAGAGCCCCTGAAGGGACTGTGGGACCATGGCTGAGGGGTACCTGGAGAGAGCAGCCCACCAGCCACTGCCTTCATCAGCCTCCGCTCCCACCAGAGCCTTGCCTGGGTTCCCTCCCTGGCTGGGGCCCTAGCCCCTGGTCCGTGAGGTCCCTCAGAGACTGGTAACCAGCTGCATCTGCCCATCCCCATCGGGCCCTGGCCCCTCGAGGCCGGGGGCTGCCAGGTAGCCCTCATGGCTGGGCCTCCGCACCTGGTAGTAGCCCTGTAGGGGGTTCCGGGCCACCAGGGCCGGTGGGCGCGAGGTGTAGTAGATTTCAGGGGGACCAGGAGGTGCCGGTGGGGGTGGGGGCAGGGCCTCACTGGGCCCCTCGGGGCTGCTGTCCGGGTAGGAGGGCGAGTCCCGCAGGTTGGCCCCACTGGCATAGAGGGAGTCCCGGCCTGGCGGGGAGGAGAGGGGCCGGCTGGTGGCCCCCTCCTCTGCTGTGCAGCTCTCCGACTCGTCCAGATCACTCTGGTACAGCACCGACTGGGCCCGGGGCAGCAGCAGTGGCTCCTCCAGGGCTTTGTAGAGAAGTTCAATCTCTGCCCGGTCAGTGCCGCCGGGCCCACCAGCCTCATCCTCACCGCTGCCCCCTGGCACAGGTGGCACAGGCGGCTCCGGCGGCGGAGGGCCTTTGGCCCCACCGCCACTGCCTCGCAGGTTGTTGTGCACCAGCTCTGAGATGATCATCTTCTCGAAGGCGGCGGCATCAGCCAGGTTCCGGCCTCGGGGTGGCTCCGGACCCCCATCTCCTGGAGGGAAATCCCCACTTCGCAAGGAGTAGCTGTTGTTGAAGTTGCCATTAAGGGGCAACGTGTCCATGCCACAGGCTTCCCGGCCTCCCAGGGGGTGCTCTGCAGGGCAGAGGGGGCTGGTCAGGAGTCATCAAAGTGGAGGGGGGGGGAGTAGAGGCTGAGCTGTCCCTGGGGACCCTGTTCTCATTTCCTTGCTTGCTTTGAGGCCGGCAGCCCAGCTGGTTGTGTTTGTTGGGGGTGTGTGGGGTGTGAGGGGCATAAGAACCAGTTTTCCAGGGTCTTCTCCCAATTGAGGATTCAAAACCCGGGCAGGGGCAGCTGGATCCACTTCCCAGGTTCAGGAACCCTCTGATGACCTCTCTGAAGCCCCAGACTCCTTCTGGCTACCATGCCAGAGCTTTTCTGTCTCTCGGGGAAGTCACTAAGGAAAGCCCTGCCTTGTCCCCACCCAGATTTAGAAACAATCCCAGGAAAATGATACTTACTGGGTTCCCTGTAGCTCCCTGCAGATGCCAGTCCGCAAGAGAAGAGAGGAGAGTAAGTCAAGGATGCACAGCCCCGGTTCCGGGGAGGGGCTCCTTCTCCCCAAGCAGGACCCTTAGTACCTGCCACAAGCAGCCTCCCAACCTGGGACCCAGGCTGCCTGAGTGCCCTCACCTGGGGAGTTGAAGACGGGGGGTGAGGAGGGATTGAAGCCCACTGACTCTGCAATGAGGGTGTTGTAGGGGCTTGTCCCCCCACGGGGCTGCAGCACTGGGTTGGTCAGCAAGTGGTTCCCCATGGTACCTGCCCAAGGGGTCAGAGGTTACAAAGCAGTTCAGAGACCTGGGGTCAAGACCCTCTCTAAGGGAGAGAGCCAGGGCTGGAAGGGGAGGGGGCTTCTCACCTCGGTTCAGGGTTGGGGTGCTATTGATGTCGCCTGCCATGAAGGAGGACTCTGTCTGTTTCCTCACGGTGTCATTCCACATCCTCCGGATTCGGCTCTGGGGACATAGCCCAGACATGAGGGGGCCAAGAGCTACCCACCCTTCAGGGTATTTCCAAGACCTGGGTGGGGGCAAGCACTCCCTTGCCTCTCAGTCCCAGGGATCCCCCTGGTAGCCCCACCCCACCCTAGTACCTGGGTCCCTGTGTAGTAGCGGGTGTTGCTTCGCATGGCTGAGGTCTTAAGGGAGCCGTGCGCACCCCCAGGCGGGGAGCGGATGCAGCAATAGGAGTGACGCAGGCACTTGCTATACTCCTTATGCACCTGGGGAATGGGCCAGTCTCACGAGGCAGCCCTCCCTCCCACGGGGCTGGCCAGAGGACGCAGACTGAGCTCCCCCATTCCGTCTCAGCAACGTCCGTCACCTATCCTATGATTCACTGTTCTCACTTGGGCCCATCTTCTTTTCTCCACCTCTGTTGACTCTTTCCTTCCTTCATTCTCCAGCTCAACAGACGTTTGCTAACTATCACCATGTACTAGGCACAGTGCAGGACCAGGGAACAACAGTGGAAACCAACCCCTCCCTCTCGGAGCTTACATTTTAGCAGACACACAATGCAGACACAGATCTGAGTCAGTTGTTCCTTGGTGTCTGTGGAGAGTGGCTTCCAAGACCCCAAAGACATCTGGAGCAAGTCACTTCTACATGACAGTGCCTGCGTGGGACCCGCACACCTCCTCCCATATACGTTAGATTGAAGTTACTTATACCTCATGCAACGTATGTGCTACGTGAACCGTTGCTTAACTTACGGCCCCTGTGAGGACCTTGGCGCTATTTGCCTGGATTTGCCACAGAACATTCTTTTCTGTTTTGGGGTGCTGGAGGACATGCTAGACAAGTCCTCTACCAATGAGCTATATTCCCAGCCTCAGCACAGCTTTGAGCAGAGTAGGACTATGAATGGTCTCTCTTATAACCAAGGTTCTTATGGCCCAGCCAGCCTCCACTGTCCCTGAGTGGGACTGCAATCTAACTCGCCCCCCCTGCTCAGAACAAGTCGACAGAGGCTTCTGCTGGCTCACTTTCCATAGCTTTAGTCATGTGTGTGCGGCCATTACTTCCTGACCCACACCTACTGATTAAAAATATATATTTGCAAGCAGAGAGAGACAGAGAGGAGACAAGACAGAGAGAGAACAGGCACACCAGCGCCTCTAAGCTGCTACAAACCCCAGACACACGTGCCACTTTGTGTATCCAGCTTTACGTGGGTGCTGGGGAACAGAACCTGGGTCGTTAGGCTTTGCAGGCAAGCGCCTTAACTGCTGGGCCATCTCTCCAGCCCCCTGCTGTCTTTCATGGGATCGCTCCCCACAACTTGGTACGAGTACCCAGTCACCTGGCCTCACTCCTGAGCGAGAGCCCTCTATCTGAGCTGATCGACTTATTCACCCTAAGCCTGTGCTCCCCTCTCAGTGTACACAACTGATCAGAGAACACACTGGGGTGCACCTGAATCCTTCACCCTCGCTTCCCTCTCCTGGGGGGTCGGGCTCTCTTGCCTTACCTTCTTCTGTAAGGCGCAGTGAAAGACAAAGATGAAGACCCCCTGGAAGGCGTTGAAGGTGGTGAAGAGGTAGGCCATGACCACAGACTCCTTGTTGATGAAGAGGAGGCCGAAGGCCCAGGTCAGGCCCAGCAGCAAGAGCAGTGCAATGGCGCCCAGAGCCCAGGACCTGGCGGGCAGGTGACACAATCAAGCACCTGCCAGGAGAGACAGCCCGGGATTCCCTGCCATGTGTCTAGGGGCCCGTTTGGTGACACCTCTAGCCCAGCTGGGCCCCAGGGGTGGCTCTAGAAGGAGAGCTGTTCCCTGCCAGCTGCCTTTCTGTCACTTTTCCTGACCACTTAAGTTATCTTTTGCAGCCTATTTTTTCCTTCATTTTTGTTTTTCAAGGCAGGGTCTTGCTGTAGTCCAGGCTGGCCTTGAACTCCTGGAGATCCTCTACCTCTGCCTGTCGGGTGCTGGGGTGAAAGGTGTGTGCCACCCCGCCCGGCTTGCAGTCTATTTTCCTTTAAATTTCTCTCATACAGACCCCCGTTTTGAGCCTGCAGTTGTGACCCTGAAACCACAGGCTGGGTGGGTTGATGATATACTTTCTGGTGCTACGCAGTAGGTCCTTAACACCTTTTCTCATACTGAAACTATTGGGTTTCAGAAAATCCAAGGAGAAACTAAGCTCGGTGGGAGTCTCCAGGGGTAGTCAAACAGGGAGGGGGCTCACTTGATGTTGTCCAGGCGACTGGAGTCGGGCTTGAGCACAGATGAGCTTCGGATCATTTTGTGCAGGGTCACCATGAGGAACACCAGGTTCACCTGGGTGAGGGGCAAGGAGCTAGGTTCAGGGTCATTACCTCTACTTCAGTAAAATCGCAGTCAAGCCAGGTCTCAGCTCCTACCCCTTCTCTCGGGGCCTCCTCTGCCTGCAGGGGCCCGAGGTGCCTGCTGTCTGCAGTTAGCTAGCTGCCTGCCAGGACTCATGGGAGGCCAGGCCTATGGCCTGGAATACAGTAAGGGCTCAGATCACAGTTACTCGTCAATCTTGGTGCTGGGGCTCCATGGACCCAGGTGGCTCAATCCTCTTAGCTGCTCAGGATTACACACACACACACACACACACACACACACACACACACACACACACACACATATATAATTTATTTACTTATGAGAGAGAGAGAAAGAGGCAAACAGAGACAGAGAATGGGCGCTCCAGGGCCTCCAGCCACTGCAAATGAACTCCAGGATGCATGCACCACCTTGTGCATCTGGCTTTATGTGGGTACTGGGGAATTGAACTTCGAACCTGGATCCTTCTGCCTTGCAGGCAAATGCCTTAACCGATAAACCATCTCTCCAGCCCCCCACCCTGTTTTTTTGTTTTTGTTCTTTTTTTAACAGTGCTGGACAGGCACTCACCCCTATGCCCTGCTGCTCAACTCTTGACAAAAATTTTAAACTAGTGCCTCTTGAGGCTGGTGTGGGGGTGTGTCAAACAAGACTGGATGAAGGAAGGAGACCCAGTGCCTGGAGTGCCCACATAACTCACCACAATAACAAAGGAGACAGGCCCAATGAAGCTCCAGATGAAGTAGTTGTCCACTCGGAGCCAGCAACTGTAAGAGAAATGGCGCCTTCACCTCTGACCCTGGGAGGCCCAACAGCCAGGCAGGCAGAAAACCCTAGGGAGGAGGGGGGACACTCACGCCTTCTCCGTGCCATAGCTGCGGTAGTCGATGGCTGCCGCAATGCCCACCACCAGGGCTGGGAAGCAGTAGCCGCCCAGGTAGTAGTACTTGGTGCGTGAGTACTCGCTCTCGAACACCTCCACCAGCAGCAGGTAGAGGTGCACACCCTCCAGGCACAGCCAGGAGAAGGCAGCCAGGAAGAAGTAGTGCAGCAGGCCCGCAAAGATGGGGCAGGCGATCTGGAGGAGAGGCACAGGTGAGCTGCGGCCCCCTACTCCCTGCCTGGCCCTGCACCCGAGCCCCAGCCTACCTCGTACTGAGTCTTGTCTATCCCAACCAGGAAGAGCAGCTCGGCCAGGAAGAGGTTGATGCACAGGTTTTTGTGGATGGTGTTGCGGTCGGTCTGCAGGCCCCGCAGGAAGCAGAAGGTGGAGATGCAGATGGCCAGGCAGACTAGGGAGATCACGATGCCCACCCAGGTGATGACCGACAGCAGCAGCTCGTTGATGCGGCCCTGGTACTGGGGACAGGAGCAGTGGGTGTGCTTAAGACCTCTGGTTTTGTACTCAGGGCTTGGCCAGCTGCCAACTGCAGGCAAGGACCCAGGCAAAGCCGTGGGCCACCAGGCCCTCCAGGGCCACCCACCAGGCCAACATGCTGGCCCCCACCCTGTGCAGGCAGCAGGCTCACTTCCTCATGCTCTGGAAGGCTTGTGGAGAGATGGACAAAGGTGACACCAACTTGCTTCTCCAGAGTGCCTCAGGGACACAGGGAGCCAGATGTAAGGCCTCATACCCCAGACAACACTGGGCCCCCCATGCTCATGAGCTGGCCTTGCAGGCACCGCCCATGCTGCGCACTCTCTGGGATGCCATGCAAAGCCAGGCCAGCAGCAAGCGGGCCCGCCTGGAGCAGCAGAGTGCCGGCCAGCTTACGATCTCTCGGTGAGCCATGAGCACAGCGAAGTTGGTGAGGTGGCTGCAGGCACACGTGGTATGGGTCTTATTGGACTCCACCAGGCGGCAGCCCTGGGTAGACCAGTAGCCCAGCATGGAGCGTTCGGAGTAGTTCCAGAAGGAGCAGTTGGCATTGAAGTGGTTCTTGGCCTGTCGTGTGGTGGTGGCCAGGGTGTCAGAACTGGAAGTCCTATTTCTGCCCCCATGCCCAGCTACAGGGATGTGACAAGTGTGACAGAAGGGAGCAAGGCCCAAGATGACTCCCAGATCTGTGATATAAATTGGGCCGCATGCTGAAGTGGGGGTCAGAGGAGCCCCAGAGAGGGGTTGTAACTTATGGTGTGGGATGGTCTGGGGATGGAAGGAGGGGTAGATGTTGGCACACCTCCAGGTGAGCCACAGTGAAGATGACAGGGTCCATGAGGAAGACACGGCTCGATTCCTTATTGATGGACGCTGCGATGACCTGTGAGTTCACCACCAGGGAGGCACCTCCAGAGCCGCCCGTGCTGCCCTCACCGGCCAGCTTCACCGTGGCATTCTCCGTGGACAGGAAGAGGCCCAGGTTGTTGTAGAGGATGAAGACAACTTTGACAACCCCTGGGGAAGATGGGCACAGCCACACTGCTTGGTTCATGCGCCCGGCTTCCCAGGTCTACAGCCACACTGGCTGCTAGGACCACGGAGGCTAGCCCATGGCCCTGTTGGGGGCCTTAGGAAGCCCTTTCTACAAGGCCTGTGTCCAGCAGTGGTCAGGTCAAATGATAGCACAGTGACCAGGGCACATGACCTGGCTCTCTGATCAACTTTTTTTTTTTTTTTTGGTTTTATGAGGTAGGGTCTCGTTCTAGCCCAGGCTGACTTGGAATTTGCTATGTAGTCTCAGGGTGGCCTTGAACTCACAGCGATCCTCTGACCTCTACCTCCCAAGTGCTGGGATTAAAGTCACACACCCCCACGTCTGGCCCTGATCTATGTTTTCTGGCTGTATGACCTAGGGCAGACCCCTAACCTCTCTGTCTTAGTCACAAATGACAAAATGATCTTCTGAGCCAGGAGGACTGACTGGCTCCTCCCTAGAGACCAGCTTAGCAAACCCATGCCTTTGTAGGGCTTCAGGGTACCCATGACTCAGCTGGGATGTTACACACGCTCGAGCAGGAAAACACTGATCAAAGTTCACACCCACTGTGCTCCACACAGGCACGGGCTGTGTCCCCAAGGACACTACTGTCCTACTGGGCACTAACCATTGCGGCTGTTCTGCTTGATGGTGTTAGCGGACAGCTGGATGGAGTTCTCACTGGGGTACTCCTGGGGGAACACCAGCTCTTGCACCTGGCCCTCTGTGTTTAGGACAGTGACCTCCAGAACTGTAGGGCAGGGACAGGAAGGACACACTATTAGCTTCTGTCCCTAGCTGGGACTCAGCTATATCATGAGGCACTTCAACAAGTGACCCAAGACTAAGGGCCAGAGTTTCCCCAGAGTCCGTGATCGGCTCCACAGTGGCCACAATGCTCACCCACGTTCTGTTTGGCAGCCAGGAAGCGCGCAGGCTCCCTGATGTTGTCGGCCAACAGGAAGGCACCCTCCTCCAGTACGTCCAGGAGCATGGTGGCTGTGTGCACTTGCTCTGTGGCATTCATGTCCTTCCAGGACTCAAGTGCCTCTGGCCGGAGCAGGTTGTCTACAGTCTCCACCACAGCCTGTATGGGCAGGGGGATAGTGCTGTGAGCCCTACATCTTCCAGTTCCTGGAGGCAGGTGTGGCGCCTTCTCTCCCTCCCATTCCAGAATCCCTAAGGCTGCTGATGCTGCTGGTTCCCAAGAGTGGGTCACCTCTGGGTCTCACCTTGATATAATCCTTGCAGGTTCTCTCTCGCTTGTGCATCTAGAGAAAAGAGATGGGGTCCTGTCAGGGGAGGCCTCCTGGCACACCTCCCCAAACCGCATGGCTCTTACATGAGGGGCCTGGATAGCTCACTTTCCCAACCAAGCTGGGGCTGGACAGCCAGCAAGAGACATTCTCCAGGGACCTCACCTCTCAGGACCACCCAGGGCAGCTGCTGGAACCCTGCCTCTCCGACGGGGTGTTGTGGGGCGGCAGCAGGCTTGGAGGAAGCAGTCATGTACTTTCTACGGGGCCCACCTTGTTGTAGTTCTTGCCAGCCGACTCGCGTTCCATGGGCCGCAGGGCCTGGAGCTGGGCATCCAAAATGTCTAGCAGCTGCTCCATCAGCTTCACGGACGAGGAGACATCCCCAGCATAGATGGAGCCCCGAGTGTGGCGGGCCAGCTCACTGGCGATGTTGGCCGCATTCTCTCCACTCTTAATCTGTGTGGGATGGTGAATCAGGAGACTTAGGTCTGTTGGGGACCCTCTGCTTGGTCTCACATCCCCTCTTCACAGGATTCACCTGCTTAGCTGCCCCTTTCCCACCTGGGCTACAGCAGGGAGGAGACCCCCTACCCTGCCTTCTAACTCTTCTCCCATTACCCCTGGTGGCCCTGGGCTCTGGACGGCCTGCCTGTGAGGGCTGGCAGTTGCTAGTACCTTCTGGGCCACCTGGTTGACCCAGGGTGAGGTGCAGTTGCTGAGGTCAGGACCCCGGGGGTTCCAGAGCCCCAGAGCAGGTAGACACTGGAACGAAGCAATTCCTGCAGAGACAGATAAGGGAGCCCAGGGAATGGATGAGGAAGAGCCAAAGAAAAAGGGGAGACAGAGTAGAGGACAGTGTGCAAGGGGAACATGGGAAAACAGACATGAAGCAGGCCAGGCAATTAAAAAGGGTGTCACTCGGGTGACTCAAGCCCATTCCCCCCAGAATACCCCAGGTAAAGCCCACTGCAAAGTCCTCCCATGAAGCCTTTCCCAGGCTGCCCCTGGGGTCCTCAGGCAACCTGGCCTTGACCTTTGCTCATCTGTCTATCCCTCAACTATCTATGTATCTGAGCCTGAGATCAGGAGCCTATCTCCTTCACAGCTCCCTGCAAGGCTGGCAGGTGGAAAGAGGGCACTGGGAACTAACTGGCACACCAATGGGGAAAGTTCCTGCTCTAGTGGAAAGAGGGGCGGGTGGCACCTGTGCTAAGCAGTACAGTGTCCCCCAGCCCTTCCCTGACCATCTTTCAAGGAGAAAGCCACAGTCTCTCTACTCACCTCGAGTCCCCTTGGGACAAGGCCTTTCCACCAGCATGCCCTGCTGGGTGGCTGGCCACTGGACCCTTCGAACCTCTCGGGGTTCGCAGAAGAGCTCAGGGGACACGTGCAGATTGGGCGCTGGGGGGCGCCTGGTGCTAGGTGCCGGGGCTGTGGCTGGAGGCAGGTCAGGTCCCAGCTGGTTGATGGCGCCCACTGGGTGTGTGGTGAGGGGTGCCCGGCGAAGTGGGGTGGTGGCTGCGGGGGAGGCTGTACTGGTGAGGGGTGTGGGTCGAGCTGTGGTGGTGGTGCTGAGTGGTGGGGGAGTGGCTGGGCCTAGAAGGGAGAGATGATACAAGACAGGGTCATCATGCCCGTGTGCCCATGGACTGGGTCCCTACACTCATGGGGCCATGTAAAGACTCAAAGGATGGTAAAGATGGACTGGGAAGAGGGTGTCTGGAGGCTGCTGAATGTGGCCACCTCTCATCCACTCTGGCTGGCTTGGGTCTGTTACCTGGCTACACCCTTCTCCGAGGGGCCTGGGTTCCTTTTACAAAGGAGGTTGGATGAGACAAGATTCCCTGGAGGTGGGGGGAGCTGCTCAGGGCTGGCACTGGGCAGCTGGGGGCAAGATGAACTGCAGAGGGGCCTGGTTATGCCCACCGGATCTGCTCCTCCTAGGGGTTCCCTGCGCCCCCCAGAGCCCTGGAATACAACATTCAAACGAAGTAAGCCCTCTATAGTCACTCAGTGCCTCAGTTTCCTCCTCTGCAAGTCGAGGTCGGGTGAGCAGGCCACCCTTACCAGCGCTGGGGTCCGGCGGCCCGAACTCCAGGCTGTAGCGCACCACGAAGTAGTTGTTCCACACGTAGAGCTGGTTGTCGCGCGGGTTGTAGTCCACGGAGGAGACGAACTGGTAGGGGTTGGGGAAGGCCAGGCCCACGGGCTCCTCGCGGTTGGCGTTGGTGTTGAAGGCGTAGTCCACGCGGTTGCCCGCCGCCTCGCTGTCGTCGTCCACGTAGACGGAGCGCAGCACGTAGAGCACCCCGCACACCATGAAGGCGTTGGAGGCCGAGCGCTTGTCGTAGCCGGTCTCCCACGTGCCCTCGAAGCGCAGCGTGTAGGGGTTCAGCTGGCTCACCACCAGCCGCCCGTTGTTGCCCTCGGTGGCGTAGATGACCCACAGCCCGTTCTCGTCCACCGCCAGGTCGATGTCCGTCTTGCCGCCCCAGCGGTACGGGGACGTGTCGTGGTAGTTGGCCGTGTTGATCACCGTCTCCCCGCTCTTGATGCGCGTCCGCAGGTCGTACTTGACGATGTTGCGCGTGCGCTCCTTGTTGTAGAACACGGCGCCGTCGTACACCACGAAGCCCGTGCCGTCCACGCGGTTGGGCAGGCGGTAGGTGGTGGTGTGGCGAGCCGCCACGTAGTCCTCCCACGAGGCGTACTCGGTCAGCGTGTCCGTGCGGTAGGGGATCCAGGGCATCACGTAGATGCGGTCGCCCGCCTGCAGGGGGTCCTTGCACCACGCCCCCGACTGGTGCTCCGACTCGTGCGTGGAGGTGGGTTCCAGCACCTTCTGCAGGGTCCCTGGGCACACGAAGACTGGGCCGGGCAGGGAGGAGGAGCAGAGAGGTAGGGAGGGAGAGAGGGGGAGAGAGAGGCGAGTCGGTCACTTGGCGAGGGGGGAGCCAGGCTGTCCCCTCCTGCTGCTGCAGTCATGGTTGCTTGGTAGGGCTGGTGATGGGAAGGGGTTTGTGGGCTGGTACTCCCACCCTGCCCGGCTGCCCCTCTCCCTGGAGGCCATCAAGAGTAGGGTTAGTGTGGGGAAGTGTGCCCTCTTTCTGTTCTCTGGCTGCCGAGACCCGACGGGCTGGGGACGAGAGGTTTGGCAGGAGCCCTCCCAGAGCCATTCTGGTATTGATGGAGGTGGGTTGGGGGAGTCTGTTGCTGTAGCACTTGCCCTGAGATTTTGGGATTGGCACCCTGGCCTTTGTCCTCTGCCTCTATGGAAGAATTGGGGTCCAGGGTTCCATCCTTCACCAACCACATGAGGGTAGACTTAAAAAAAAAAAAAAAAAAAGACTTCACTTTATTCCCCCCTGCAAAAGCCTTAAGATAGAGTGATATTTCCGAACCAAAGTGTAGGTGTTAGAAGCACCCCTACTCCAAGGAGGGAGGCCGAGGGCCATCCACTCTCTCCCCAGGCCTGGAGGTTGCCTGTGCTCCACACCCCTGGTACCCGCCAAGTCAGTGACTGAGGAAGATTCCAGGCAGTAGATCAGGCTAGGCTAGGGAGGAGTCCAGCCCTGCCCCAGCCAGCGGGGTCTCCTATGGGCCAGGCTCAGCAGCACTCACTGACTGACACTGGTAGAGAGGTGGTGGGGACATGGAGGGACTGGACTCCCAGGAGATTTGGGGCTGGGAGCTGCGCAGAGGGAAGAGAGACAGGGGAGTGGGGTGGGGGTCCACGAAGTCCTGGCTCCAAGGGAGGTGCTCTGGAGACCACCTGAGAAGAAAGGGTTAGTGCTGGCGGAGGAGAGAGGGGGTGAGCAGAGAATTCACTCCAAGGCCCAGGCCCGACTGAGGGTCCCTTCCGGGGCAGTCCCAGGTCCAGCTTGGAGGGGGCAAGGGAGGGAACCAGGTGCTAGGATAAAGACCCAGCCCGCCCCAGCCAGCCCCCCACCTCCCCTGCCCTGGACCCCGATTTACCTGCGACCATCCCCGGCTCGGGAGGAGGGACCAAGGCAGCGCTGATGTCAGAAAGGTGGGGGGCCCCGCCCCACCCCCCCATTCCCTGAAAAGAGGAAAACCTCAACTGCATCTCGTTGGCGCCGTTGGCCTGCCCGCCCTTGTCCCTCACGGCCCAGCGGCACCTGCTCCTAGCCTACCCCTACTGATCCAGTGGGCCAGTGTGGCCAGACCCCTCCCCCACCCCCTTTGCCTCCCCAGAGTGCTGAGGGCCAGATGCCCCTCCATCCGGGAGGGCTGGCACCTCTCTCATCTCCCCATGGCAAAGCCCACAGGCAGGGCTGGAGGGGGGGCGGTCCTACAGTGAATTCTCTGCTCCAGCTTGGCCTGTCACCAAAGCAGCTGGCCAAGGGGGGGCAGGCAGGGCTGAGACTTGGTGCCAGCATGGGGTGACAGCCTCAGTAGTGACAGGGGCTTGGGCAGGAGCCAGGTCCAGTGCCCACATCCAGCCTGGCTCTTTGGAAGGCTGGGGCCAGGGTTGGGTGTGCAACCCTCCCTCCCAGCACGGGGACATAAACACAAAGCAGCCAGGAGTATACCCCCTTTTTATAGGAGGGGAGACAGACCCATCCTGACTTGGGCTCTGGGGCCCAAGCATTTCTCAGTGCACGGTGTCTTTAGGGGTCGGCCTGTGCCCTCTGACCAGCCCACATGGCTTCTACCTTTTCCTTCTGTGCCCCTGGGATCCCATGTGCCACACCAGGGCCCCTGCCAGAGGTGTGTGGGTGTGTGAGGGTGGGCCGTGGGAGGTCTCAAGGCCTGAGCTGGTCAGAGGGTGCCAGGGGAGGAAGAACACAGTTAGAGGTCACCCCATGGTGACTGTGGAAAGAGGGGAGGAAGGGTCCGCCTTGGACTACAAGAGCCCCTCCCCAGCATACAGCTGCCCCCCTCCCCCGCCTGCACCCGTAGGAGAGATCCATTGCTGCGGTTCCAAACCATGGGCCTGCAAGAAGAGTGGCCAGTGCCTGGGCAGACTCAGGAGAGAGCAAGGGAGGGTGGTCATAGGCCCAGGCCTCTGAGCCCGGGGGCCAGGGGAGGGGAAGGGAGGGGAGGGGAGGGGAGGAGCAGCTCAGGGCCCCGCCCCACCTCCCTTGAAGGGGATGCTCCACAGACCACCGTAATTTCAAGGCAAAAGGGATCCCGAAGGGCCATCTCATTGCATGCTTATTGCTGCCAACCTCAGATTTGTCAATTTCCAGAGACTTCCTGGGGAGAAAATGACCACCCCCAGCATGCCACCCTCTAAGCTGGGGTCCTTCCTAGCCCATAATGGACAGTCCCATTCACCATGGGGCTCCCTGCAAGAAATTACGGGGCCTGTGGAAGTCCTAGAGCACGTCTGTGACCCCCACCACCCCTCTCCCTGGTCCTCTACCACAACAGCCCGGAAGAAACCCTGACTGCAGCTTTGCAAGTGTGCAGAGACAGAACCCGCTCCTGCCCGCCCCCTCCAGGAGGCCCACCCCCCGCCCTCGCCTCCTCCCAGGGCTCAGGACAGCTGACACCCCTCCCCAGGACTGGGCCCCCAGCTGGTCAGGAGGGGTGGGGTGGGGGTACTGGTGCTCCGTGCTCCACAGCAGCTCTGGGCCTTGGAAACGCCAAACCAGAAGAACTTAAGCCACCAGGAGCCCAAGAGGAGGAATCTGCTCCCCAAAAGGAAAACAAAGGTGCCCCTCCAGCCCACCTCCCCTAAACCAGAAACAAGGTGCAAGGGAAAAGGAGGGAGAGAAAGAGAGAGAGAGAGAGAGAGAGAGAGAGAGAGAGAAAGAGAGAGAGAGAGAGTGAGAGCAAGTGCCACCTAGTGCAGTGACACTCAGGAAGGAGTCCCTCTCTCCCCACCCGCCCTGGATGCTTACAACACTTCTCCTGAGGGAGGCAAAAGAAATGAGAGAAGGCCAAGTCCCTTGCTGGGACCAGGGACCAGAAAGGAGGGACAGGGAGAAGCAGGAGACAGACAGGGAGAGAGAAAGAGAAAGAGAGAGAGAAAGAGAATGAGAGAAAGAGGGGGGCAGAAACAGAGAAGAAAGGAGAAAGAGAAAGAGAGAAAAACCATGAGAATCTTGCCCGGGCTCAGAGAAGAGCTTCCGCGGGTCTCTGGAGGGTGGAGAAGCCCGTGGCCTTGGCCTTGGCCCTGGCGGTACACCCAGGGTGGGGATATCACTGGACCAAGGGGGTGGGGAGAAGAAGGGGTGGGAGGGGCAGGCCACATGAGTATGGTACAGGTGGAACAAAGTGTGAGTTAGGGGTTAGCATTGGTAACAGTGCGTTTACCTTTCTGCTCCACTTCTACTTTAAGCATCGGAAGAGAGAGAGAAAACAAATTGAAAAAAAAATGTGCAAGAAAAAAGAGAAAAAAAGATTAAATTGCTTTTGTTTCTTTTCTGGCCACATGCCCCCTTTTCCTTTCCTTCCTTGCTCCTGCTTCCCCAACCCCTTCTGTAGCATCAGCTCAGCCCCCACCCCCAAGTCCGTTCCTCTGGGGTAGGATGGGGCGAAAGGGTGCTAGGGAGACAGTGAGAGGGGACAGGAACACACGGGAGGGAAGAGACAAAGAGACAGGGCATGGCACGGGCAGGCAGGTGGACAGAGCCTTCAGGAGGGAGGGGCCCCTTGGGTGCACAGGGGCAGAGAGGGAGCCCCAGCTGGGAGATGGGCTCTGTCTTGGGGTGGCACCAGGTAGTAGGCAGAGTAGAGGAACCATAGACTCCCCTCCACCCTGCCTGCTGCCAACCCTACTGGAACCCGAGGTGTGTGTGGGGAAGAGGGGTTCAGTGTCTCCCGGGCCTGGGTACCCCCTCCCAGCCAAGAGCACAGGCTGAACTCCTTCCTCTTTGTGCTGCCCCCCCCTCCAGCTGTGTTCCCCCAAGCCCTCATGACCCAAAACGGCAGTCAGAGAAAGGGCAGCAGAGCCAGACACAGAACAGAGAGGCAGATGGGCAGGTGGCCCCAGGCCTCAAAGAGAGCCAGGGTGGGGAGACAGAGGTACAGAATCAAGGGAGGGGGACACAACTGGGCAGGACGGCACAGGGGGCAGACACACTCCCATGTTCCCTGGGTATGGGGTGGGGGTGGGGGAGGAGGCAAGCTCCAGGTTCAGTTTCTCTGCCCGGCCTGCCAGGGGCCCAAGAGCCCAAGCTCTACCCTGCCCTGCCCACCCCCCTTGATGATACACGTGCGCCCGCCGTGGGGGACCTGGGGGAGGAAGGGAGCGTTAGGGTGCTCAGCTGCAAAGCAAATTCAGTGTTAGTGCAGTGTTTATGGGACCCCACATCTTCAATGCCCCCTCGAGAGCCCCTGCTCCCCCCCCAGCACTGGGGTCACCCCTGCTTCTGAGGCCCAGGGCCCCATGGCTATCCAGGCCGCTTCCCTCCATCCTCTTCCCCTCAGGCAGTCTGCCCAGGGGCGGTCTGTAATGATCAAGCAGGGGCCAGGTCTGGCTCTCCAGGTTGGGCATGCTCAGGCAATCTTTGAGGAACAAGTGAACAGTCTCCCTGCTTCTCACCTAGCATCAGTGACCCCTAACCCCAAGCTCTCATAATTTAGAGGACCAAAGAGCTAGTTCATCTTGGCCCAGCCAGCCCTGTTCTGCCAAGGGCTCAGGCAGCTCTCTCCTCCATGGGTCTGGGGCTGCCCATCTCCTGTGCTGCTCCGCCTTCCAACACTAGAGCCCTCCTGGCCTGTCTGGTTTTGCCCCTGGGGCTTGGCAAGAAAAGGTCTCTAGCTGCACCCGAGGGCTCCTGCAGGACCTTGCCGCTTCTTTCCAGTGCCATCTACTTGCTTTGGACTCCACGTGGTCAGGGAACATTCCCAGTCCTCCGCCTCTGGAGGAGTTGGGCTCACCATCTGCTGCTATTTTTACTTTGGTTACCATGGATAATAGTAATTGGTAAGAAGTAACGAGCAGCCAAAAGGAAAGCGCTGACTACCAAGCATCCAGCACTTAACTGGGGGTGCTAGGAACTCGCAGGCAGGTCTTTGAGAACCTTGACTACAGCTGAGTAAACTGAGGCCACACAGCTGGCACAAGTGGGCTGTTCCCTGGGGACCTAGGCATGGGTACACAAACTGCACCCCCGTGTTCTTATTGCAGCAGCGTTCAGGGCAGGCCTTTGACCCTCCCCCATCACGGAGGAGTTAAGAGGCTCAGGTGGCGGGAAAAAGCATCCATACCATCACTGAGCACATCTTGAACCAGGCTGGGGCTGGGCGCTGGGGGGTGGAGTCGAAGCCTCTGCCTTCAGGGATTTGCACTCAGAACTCTGCTCCCAGGAGCGGACTCTGGTCAAGGCCACCTGGGCCCAGCGCTTCGCTTCTCACGCCTGATCTCCAGGACTCACGCCTCCTTCTGCAGCGCCCGGAGAAATTAAGTCATTTGCTGCAGATTTCAGAGCCAGAAAAGTCAAGAGTCCAGTCGAGACTCAGGCCCACTGTCCTGCCCTCTGTCCTACTCTGGAAGCCTCCCTCCTCCCTCCCGCTGTGCCAGCTGCGGGGTAGGCAGTGTCCCCAGTGCTGTAGGGAGGCTTCAGGGAGCGGGTGGGCATCCCCCTCGGGTGGTAGCTGAACCTCAGGCCCTGAAAGGAAAGGGCAAAGTCTAAAAGGAGAAAGTTACAGAAGCACAGAAGCGATCCTGACTCCCCCAGCATCCTGATGTCACCTGCGAGGAGAAATCAAAGGTTGGGGGTGGGGAAGGCTGGGATGAGAGGGGAGAGGAGGGGGAGTTCCAGGGTCTCCTGTTCCCCTGCCTCCCTCACTCTCGGGCACCCTGGTGACCCTACCTCCAGGGGGCTTTATAAAGCCCGGTGGGAGAAGAGAGATGGGGGGAGGGAGGGAGGAGAGTGGGCAGGAAAGACAGGTGACGTCAAGGGCGGGTGCTCAAGAGGAGAGACCCTGTCTTTGTCTGCTCCCCTTGGCCAGGTGCAAACAAGCTTCTGAGATCACTTTCCTGGGGGCCACTCTCAGTACAACATGGCAGCACTTCCTTGGTAGACAGGAAGTGCTATCACGGTAATAGGAAACCACCAGGAGTTAGGATGACGCCCCTGCCCTTCACACCAGCTCTGACACTAGGCCTCAGAGGGTGGTCTGCCTCTCCAAGGGGACAGAATCCAGCTTCTAAGATGTGGAAGGGACAGGAGTCTGGATGTTGAAGAAGACAAAGAAAGGGTGAGTTGAACGAGGGAGGGGGTGAGAGCAAGAGGCAGATATGTGTGAGGGTTGGGAAGGGGTGGGAAAGGGGGAGACAGAGTGGTCAGAAGGGCAGCAAGGTCATGGGGGGCAGAAGAAATGTCAGCATGCTGAGCAGAGCATGGGCCTGTGGCCTTAAAGTACTTCAACAAGCAAGGGGCATCGAAGAAGCAGGGTGAACAGAAGGGTGGCAAGGCCGAAGAAGGTGCTCCACAGAAAGGGACAGCGTCTGTGGGGCAGGGGAGCAGCCACGAACGGTGGCCAGGAGTGTCTGTGAAAGAGAATGTGTGAGGGAGGGAGGGAGAGGGAGGGAGGGAAGGAGGCAGGGAGCCCAGTGGTTCCCCCCACCCCCGTGCCAGCCCCATGGACGTGAGCACACTTTGCGTGCTGGGTGGAAGTTCTCCTCCCTAGCTCTGTGGGGGAAGGGCCCACATTGGCACGAGGAACAAGATGACTCACTGTAGGGGACACAGTCGTACTGCACCTCCAGGTACTTGTAGGTCCCAGGACAGGGGTCAGGAAAGGCATCAGAGCCGGCGACCACCACACACTGGGTTCGGTTGTTACACCTGCAGAGGAGGAGGAGAAGGGGAGCTGGGACCCAGGAGTCTCTGCCACCGGGAGGGAGCAGCGTGGGCACTTTCTCCTTCTCTCGTTCCCACCACAGGGTCCTTCGACCTTGACAGTGAGGCCCTCACGGCACGCAGCCCCAGGGTCGCCGGCACCGTACTGCTCGGTACAGAGGAGACTCATGAAGCTGCACGTGACCGCTGCCTTTGTGGACATGCCAACCACAAAAGGCCCAGTGCTCAGCACTGTCCACCCCAGCCCTTCCCGTGGACACAGCCCACTGTCTGGACAGAGCGATGGGGAGGATTTACAGCCACCACAGCCAAGAAGATTCTTTGTTCCTCTCCCACCCCCCCAAGGTAGGGTCTCACTCTAGCCCAGGCTGACCTGGAATTCACCATGTAGTCTCAGGGTGGCCTTGAACTCACAGTGATCCTCCTACCTCTGCCTCTCGAGTGCTGGGGATAAAATATGTGCCACCACGCCCTGCTAGATATTCCTCTTTCGAGCACTCTCACTGCTGTAATGAACTTAAACCTCGGAAACACCAGGAGCTAACATAAACCTTCCTCCTTTAAGTCATTTCTGTCAGGTAACTGGTCACAAAGACAAGAAAAGCAACGACACAATTCCCAGTCCTTGAAGCATACCGGGTAAGATGTGGGCATGCAAGAAGTGGCCCAGAAGGCTTCTGATGGGTGGACAGACACTGTTCTTTTGTTCTGCCTTTAACTGGGGAATGCTAAGTGCCAAGGCAGAAACTCCAGAAAGGGTCAAAGTCTTGTAGGGAGGCACTCAGAAAGACGGTGGGGGCCTGGGAGCAGGATAGGTTGGCCCCTATCCACCCTCTCCCTTCCTTAAAAATACAGCAGTGGGGAACTGAAGAAATGGCTTGGTGGTTAAGATGGTTGCCTCCAGAGTCTTAGAACCAGGGTTCAATTCCCTGGTACCCATTACAGATGCATGTGCCAGATACACAAAGTGGCACATGCATCTGGAGTTTGCAGTGTCTAGAGGCCCTGGCACACCCATTTTCTCTCTTTCTGTCTGTTTCTCTGTTTGCAAATAAATAAACAAAAGAATACAGCAGTGGCCATCATGACTCAGCAATCCCCTCTTAAGTCTGCCCCAAGCAAGGGGAGCAAATCCTGTACACGGGGTGGCAGCTGCACTATCCTCATCTGCCAGAAGGGGGAACCACCTTGGAGGAACAGATAAACCATGGTCTGTGCCCATAAGAGACTGGAGATTAGGTCTGTTGATGGTCCCCCATAAAAGGAGGAGTACGGGATGGGTCATCAGACCCCCACCTGTCTGCAAGGATGCTTTGCGAGGTCTCATGAAGTGGAAAACTCCATCTATGCTCCTGTTAGTAATCCCTTGCTCATGCTCCTAGGGAAGCTGGTTCATCAGGGTGAGTGAACTCTGGTGGCATGGGCCTTTCTTTAGCCTGTCGTGGGTGTCCTGCCTGGGAGAGCAAACACTGGCTTCTCCCCATAAGAGTTCAAACTTTAACACAACAGACCAGTATTTGGCCACAAAAAGGGTAAAGGCACTGGTTCATGTCCTAATAGGGAAGCCTCAATGACGTTGCTGAGAAAAGCCAGTCAACCACACGGTAGGGGCTGCGCACATGAAGAAGCAGAGAGCAGATGCGGTTGTCAGGGGGTTGGGGCCAGGAGATTTCCAAGCATGCTAAGGGTATGTGGTTTCCTTTTGAGGTGATAGAATGTTCTGGAACTAAGTCAAGATGGTGACTGCACAACACTGATTGTACTGAACACATCCACTTTACAATGGTTAATTTTGGGGGTCGGGTGTGGCTTTAGAGGCAGAGCACTTGCCTAGCATCTGAAAGGCTCTGAATTTCATCCCAGCACTAATAAATAAAAATTTTAAGCCGGGCATGGTGATGCACACCTTTAATCCCAGCACTCAGGAGGCAGAGGTAGGAGGATCACCACGAGTTTGAGTTCACCCTGAGACTACACAGTGAGTTCCAGGTCAGCCTGGACTAGAACAAGACCCTACCTCAAAAATAAATAAATAATAAATAAAATGTTTAAATGGTTACTTTAATGTCACTTTAGAAGGAAAGAAAGGAGTTAGGATGTACTGAACATCCTGCTGGGACTCCATAGCCCAGATTCCCCAGGGGCTGGAAGAGCAGATAGCAAGTTAGAATTTCAGTCTCACCAATGAGGTGAGAGTGGGCGTGGCTGGGACTGGAGGTGGAGGCCACAGAGATACAGGGAAGCAGACAGGGTGTTGCAGATTCTGATTTAGATCTAGATTGGGCCAACTATTCTAGGGCACCTGTCAGAACAGCACAGCTGCAACCCTAACAGATGCAGAGAATTGGGGACTCAGAGGAGGACACAGGCAGACCCTGGAGCTGGCACCGGGAACCCCCAAGGAGGGGGCACAGCTGAAGCAAAGGCTGGCAAGCTGGACGGGCTGGCAGAGATGGGAAGGGACAACCCACAGGACTACTACAGGAGGATGGTATCTGACAGGTTTGCAAATGGTGGAAGGGGGGGGGATAGGCAGCTCCAGCCTAGCTGCAGTCAGCCACCCGACCTTGCCTGTCCCCTCACTTAATGCCCCATGAGGTTCTTGGTGGCCCCAGTGAGTTGGTTCCAGCCCTCTCACCCTCCCTATATTACAGGTCCTGCAGTAGACCTTGAACTTTGACCTCTCAGGCATTGGGCAAACACAGAGTGAGTGCCTTGGGCCACAGCCACAGCAGCAGGGGACAGAAATCCACTGTCCCTGTGGGGCTGAGAGCCCAGTGAAGGATAATCACCACACCGGGGCAAAATATCTGATGGAAACACAGGTGGAAGGAAGGTAAGGCCAGGAGATGAGATAGGAAACGGGGCCTGGAGATCAGGAAGGGGCTGCAACGTCAGTATTCAGAGGTGTTCAGTTAGGTAAAGCCACACGTCAGGGTAGGAAAGGCCACTTGGATGCCAAGGAACATTTTAGGAAGAGGGAAGAGCTAGTGTGAAGGCCCAGAGGGGCCCTGAGCAGGAGGCTGCCTGGTATGGCTGGAGCCAGTGATGAGGGGATGTGGAGGAGAGAGGGGTCAGCAGACGACACTATGACCTTGGGAAGGCTGTAGCTTTTGCCCCAAGGAAGGGTATAGTGTGACTCAGGCACTCACGGGTGCCCATTGGTTGCTGTGGAGAAAGACTATAGCAAGCAAGATGGGGGCCCCAAGAACAGGCAGGTGGTCACAGCATGGGGACAGGTGGCCAAGGAGACACTGGTCAGGTGTTACAGGGGAGGGGTTGAAATAGAAGCTAAGGTTCTGTGGGAGCAACTATGGGGACGGTGGGGGGGGGAGAGGGCTGTGCATTTCTGCATGAGTGACACCTCAGCCTGGAACCCCAGTTCACAGGGTCTCACAAGCACACCCTCACACAAATGCAAGTGACACACATATTTACATCCACGCGCTGGACACAGAGTCACACTCAGTGCAGCTGCACACATGGACAAGGACGCAGACACCCAAGACAGTCTCACACACTGACGCACTCCCCTACTCGGCCACTCCATGCCTCCGAGATCTGTGCATGGGGGGGCACCTCTACTTGAGGCCCCCACCTTCCCCTGCAGCTCTCCAGGTGGAAGGTGTGGAGGGGACAGGCTGGCATGGGGGAGCCGCTGAGTCTGCAGAGAGAGCCCAGGACGAGCAGGTATGGCCTGGAGCCCTCTGGGGCACTCACTCACCTTTGGGACATAATCTTGAAGGCGTCCGGCAAGTAGCACTGCACATTCTCCATCTGGAAAGGGTCAGCGTCACAGATCTTGTCATCTGTGCGCCCATAATTAGCATTCTCCACCATGATGACGTCGCTGCCCGGGCACCGAAGCTCAATAGGATAGCCTTCACACGCTAGCTCCCGGCGCATCAGTCCAAACGGGAGCCCAGCCCGACTCAGGCCTATGGAAAGAGTTAGGGGACAGCGTCATATCCATCCAGGAAGGGGCTGCTAAATCGGCTATGCCCGCCTCAGAAATCCTTTACCTTATAATGCTCCTGGCATCCCACTTAAGTGAGTGCGTCCTGGAGGCCATGGGCCAGGCAGAAAGCCCCACTCCCATTCTCTGTTGAGGCACCGAGACCCGCTACCTCAGAAACAGTGAATCTGGAGACAGGCTGTGTATGTTTGTTCTGAGATTGAGTCTCACATAGTTATGGTTGGCCTTGAGAAGCTGGTCCTGCCTCCACCTCCTAAGCTGAGCGCCGGGATTACAAACACCACTATACCTGACTTGATTTGCTCCTTTTTTTTAAAAAAATTTATTTATTTATTTATTATTTGCAAGCAGAGAGATACAGAGAGAGAGAGAGAGAGAGAGAGAGAGAGAGAGAGAGAGAGAGAGAGAGAGAGAGAGATCTCCAGTCACTGCAAAGGAGCTGCAGACACATGCACCTGGCTTAGGTGGGTACTGAGGAATTGAACCTGGGTCCTTAGGCTCTGGAGGCAAGCATCTTAACCACTGAGCCATCTCTCCAGCCCAATTTGCTCTTTTAAAAAAAAATATTTTATTTGTTCGTTTTCAAGCAGAGAGAGAGAGAGAGAGAGAGAGTGAGCACCAGGGCCACCACCTTGTGGGTCTGGCTTATGTGGGTCCTGGGGAATTGAACCCGGGGCCTTAGGCACTAGAGGCAAGTGCCTTAACCGCTGAGCCATCTCTCCAGCCCTTGATTTGCTCTTTAAGACAAGTTCTCTCAGTGCTGCCCATGCTGGCCTCAAAGTTGCAGTAATCCTCCTGTCTCAGCTTCCTACATGCCAGGATGACAGATGTCATCATGTCCGGCTTGGAGATGGGGTCTTTATAGTTCTAATTAAATTGATGTGAGGTCATTGGAGTAGGCCTCAACCCACTAAGACTAGGGTCCTTATAAAAAGGAAGAACTGAAGTGTATTTTGTTGTGTAGTACTGGGGCCTTACACATGTGAAGCCAGCACGCTACCACACAGCTACATTCCCAGCCTCTTTTTTGGGGTGTGTGTGTGTGCTTTTTTAAGGTAGGTTCTATCCCAGGCTGGCCTTGAACTCACCATGATCTTCCCACATCTGCTTCCAAGTGCTGGGATTAAAGGCTACCATGCCCAGCTTCTTTCCATTTTTTAAAAATATTTCATTTATTTTAAGAGAGAGAGGGAAAGAATAGGCATGCCAGGGCCTCCAGCCACTGCAAACAAACTCCAGACACATGCGCCACCTTGTGCATCTGGCTTTACGTGGGTACTGGGGAACTGAACTCGGGTCCTTCTGTTTGCAGGCAAATGCCTTAACTGCTAAGCCATCTCTCCAGCCCCTTCTTTTCATTTTTAATCCTGGTGTTTCCTGCTTTCTCTCATTTCCCTCTTTCTTTCTTTAAGAGTGTGTGTGTGTGTGTGTGTGTGTGTGAGTGTGCGCGCGCATGTGAGGTCAGAAGACCACCTTGGGTGTCATCCTCAAGAAGGCTGTCCATCTTGTTTTTTGTCTCTCTGGAGATCACTGATTCAGCTAGACTGGCTGGTCAGCAAGCCCTAACCTAGGGATCCCCGAGTCTCCACCTCCCTGGTGCCTGGCATTTCTACGTGGGTACCAGGGATTGAACTCAGGTCCTCATGCTCGGGAGGCAGGCACTTTAGCAACTAAGCTATCTCCCCATCTTCTCTTTTTTTTTTTTTTCGAGGTAGGGTCTCGCTCTAGCCCAGGCTGACCTGGAATTCACTCTGTAGTCTCAGGGTGGCCTCGAACGCACAGCGATCGATCCTCCTACCTCTGCCTCCCGAGTGCTGGGATTAAAGGCTTGTGCCACCACGCCCGGCTTTCATTTTTTTTTAAATTTGGGTCTCACTGTAGTCCAGGCTGACTGTGAACTTGTGATCCTCTTGCCTCAGCACGTTGGGTGCCTGGGATTACAGGCTGTGTCACCTTGCTTGGCTAAAAGGAGGATCTGCCAGGGAGCCATGTACCCAGGGAAGACCCTGTGTAGACAGGGAGAAGGCCAGCACATGTGTAGTGGGGGACACTGGGATGTCAGGCTCCAGGACAGAGTCCTTGCAGACAAGTCCACTTTGGCATGTGGGTGATGTCACCCACCCTGTGGTGGTCACCCATGTCTGCATGAAAGACCTTCAGGTAGACTGGGACACCGAGGTGTGCTCAGAGCACCCCTGGTTGGATGCCTGTTGTCACCCGTGTCTGTCCGCAAAGCTGATACTATCCACAGTCGGTTGTGAGGGGACAACAGGAAACCCTCTGCCCCCTCCCATGGGTGCTGCCACGTGCTGCTCTTTCCCAGGCTCTTTCCAGTGGGTTCTCTGTGGGTCCTCTGAGTTAATTATCAAGCCGGAGCAAGGTGAGGGAGGGCCCCCAAACTTGCACTTGGTGTCAGAAGTGTGGGTGGTCTTGAGGACCACCCACTACCACACTGAGCCACACAAGGAACAGAGAGGCACAGTAACATGCTAGGCTGGCTTTGCCACTTCCAGTTGACAGAGCAGGTGTCCTAGGGCCCCACACTGGGCCCCAAAGTTCAGAATAGGAGGCCAGGAGCCTTCGGGGGCTACATGGCCACCACAGAATTCTGATGCATGCTTGAGTTTATTATTATTTTATTTATTTATTTACTTGCTAAGCGTGGTGGTGAACACCTTTAATTCCAGCACTTGGAAGCCTGAGGTAGAAGGATTGCTGTGAGTTCGAGGCCAGCCTGGTGCTGAGTAAGTTCCAGGTCGGCCTGGGCTAGAGTAAAAATTCTACTTTGGAAACATGTGCAAAAAAAATTTTTTTTCCAATTAAAAAATGTTAAGACCTGGCTGGAGAGATGCCTAAGAGGCTGAAGGCACTTGTTTGCAAAAACTGATGACTCCCAGTACCCATGAGGACCTCATGGCTGCCAAGCAGGTTCTCGCCACTGAGTGGCAAGGTTCAGTCTGTGTGGTTGGACAAGGTCTTGCTGTGCAGCCCAGCTCAGCCCGAAACTCAGTATTCTCCTTCCTCAGCCTCCCCAAAGGCTGGGATTACACGTACCACCATGCCCACCTTCTGCACACACACCTTTATAGAGCCACGAGCAGCCTCCCCAGACACCAGTCAACTGGGCACCCACACCCCATGGCCAGATGGCGGGGGTTCCACATATAGAGATTTTGTGTTTTGAAGCAGGGACTCATGTAGCTCAGGCTGGCCTTGACTCCTGATCCTCCTGCCTCCACAGCCAGGTTCTGAGATGTACCACCACACACAGCCTAGAGACTACCTCAGATGAAGTGCTGGGCCCGGTGCCCTACAGAGCAAGAGAATCTGTATGAGGGTCCTGGGTGGCTGGGATAGCTCTGGGCCACGTCTGGGATAGAGGGCTCCAGGGATGCACAGCCACTCCCTGACTGGTGGTCCCAAGTTGTTGGGGGATGTCTGGGCCTCCTCCGCTCCCCCTCTGGGGACCAGTGAGAACTCTTCTCATCTCCAGGGCAGTAAGTAGCCACGGTGGGAGGAGAGGATGCTCTTTTGTTGGCATGGACATTCTGGGCAGAGGGCTTGGCACGGGCCCCAGCCCCGCCCAGCAGGATGCAGGGAAGGAGAGAGGATGCGGAGGTCCTGACGGGCACCATGGCTAGAAGCAGAGCCAAGCCGGCCCCTCTTCAGAGACAGGCATGGTCCCTCAAACACTGCCTAAGTCCCCCTTCCCCTGGGGTTATGGCAGCTAGGCCCCCAGGGTTTTTTGGGGTGAGCAAAGTCCCAGTTGGGAGAAAGTTTCCCATGCGCTCTCTTACACCATCTGCTTCCTCCTCTAATTTTAGCCTTCCCAGGCCGGGAGGGAGGACGGGGGCGGAGGGCTGGCTCACAAGGGTCTGGGGGTGGAAGCAGCCCCTCCCTGCCCAGCCAGGGCTGGGGTGCCGGAAGATGAGGCCAGTGCCAACACCTGCTCTACCTCTGTGACTTTCTGAAGAACAGAGCTAGCAGGGAAGGGGGGCTGGGAGTCAGATCCCATGGCAGCACCCCTCAGAGAAGACTGGCAGCTGGGCAAGGGGCAAGATGGTGTGTGTATGTGTGGGGGGAAGAAGGCCAGCAGACCTTTTCCTGGCAACTCTTGCTCTGCCTGGCCCAGGACCACTGTGGGGATGCTGACTGACTGATCGGATGGGTGGGCGGGCAGGCTTGGGCACTAATTGTGGTGTGTGCAGGATCCTGGGCCGGCATCGGGTGAGCTGGGTAATTAGTTGTTTTTAAATAAACGTCAGCGGGCATGCTTTAATTAAGCCTTTGTCCCAGTGAGAGAGCCTTGGAGATGTAATCAGAGAGAGAGAGAGAGAGAGAGAGAGAGAGAGAGAGAGAGAGAGAGAGAGAGAGAGAGAGAGAGAGAGAGAGAGAGCGCTCAATCAGCCCCCAGGAAGGCCTGTTTAGTCCTAAGGGTCCCCAGCCAGACAGCCCCCGGCCAGCTTGTCGGGGTATAATACCCCTCAGTGGTGGCGGGTGCCAGACAGTCACCAAGCCTCCCCTTGGCTTGTATCAGCCCCATCTGCAGTGAGTGGGGTCTGTGGTCCAGAAGGAATTCAAAATTCCACCCACCCTCCCAAATGGATTTTGTTGACTGGCCCTTCCCTTTCCCCTTCAGCACCTACCTTGGGTGGCCGAGGTGACCAGGATGGTGGTGACACAGAGACTCCAGAGTGCTGCAGCCAGGCGGGCCATGGTGGCGGCCGGGTGGGTGTGCAGGGCTCTCAGTGGCCTGTGTGGGGAGCCTCGCCCCACATCACCAGATGGACACCACGGACTGGCCCACCAGCCTAGAGAAGGATAGGGGAGTGAGTTGGGGCAGGAGCTGACCCCAGCGCCCACTGCCCTCGCCCTGCAGCCCTGGTACCTTTTCCCAGCAGAACCTCCCTGGGGCTGGCTTATTAGGTTGTCATGGTGCCCGGTGCCCACCTGCCTCAAAGCCCCTTGGTGTCATCTTAAACCTGACCCTGGCCTCTCCCCAAATCTCTGTGCTGGGTGTCATCATTCCACAGGAAGAGAACTGAGTCCCCCCTCAGTGCCAGGGACCCAGGCATCCAGGCCTGGGCAGGAGTGAGGCCACGCCCCAGCCCCTGCTTCCTGTCTCTTGTGCTCTGGTAGCTAATTAGAACCTAGCTGGCTGGCGCCACAGGTCGGGGACCAGGGACACCCAAGTCCCCTCTTTCCCTTCCAGGGGACCTTTGGGGTAAGGAGACAGGCAGGCTGAGCGGGAGGGGTGCTGGTGGCTCTAAGGGCACAGTCTCATTGCCCCTTGCTTCTCCTGCTGGCTCCGTCCCTTGTGGCTGCTTTGAAGCGGCACACCCGTGTCTGCCCTCTCCTCTCTGTGATGGCTGCAGCCCAGTTTCCCAGAGGTGGTCCAGGCCTGGCACCCTCCCTTGCCAGCAGCCCTCCATAGGATGGGCTCCCAGGGAGGGAGCTCCACGCCACCACCCCAGCCTGTCCTTGGCTGCTGTACCTATATGTGCCAAATATCTTCTTTCCAGTGTGGATCCTCAGTGCAGCCTCACTTCAATTCAAAACCCATGCAAAGCCTACCTATCAGCCCAGTGAACTCCCAGTGCTGGGGCCTGCCTCAGGGCCTTTGCACAAGTCTCTTCTGGGGGCAGCTTCTGCCCACAAGTTACACAGGACTGGCTCCAAACAGGCCTCTGTTCCAATGTAACTATCTGGTGCATGAACCTCCCCTCCAAGGGCCCTTCCTTCGATAGCTTTGTTCATGACTATACCCCAACTTTTAGAACAGGACCAACATGAATGAATTTCAGAGCTACAAATCCAGCTCTACTTCTTTCCTCGTACCACGTCCCTGGTGCCAAGGCCACCATGTCCCCACTCTACCCTCCGCTCAGAGCTAGGGTGATCTGGCACCCCTCTGTGGGCTTGCTAACCCCACCCGCTCTTCCCTCTTGCTCCCCAAACATTCCAGGCCAGCCCTAGGCCTCTGCCTGCTAGGTTCTCCCAGGACCCTCAGACATTGGCCCCAGCTTCTCATCATTCAGTGCTTACCCCTGAGTCAACCCATCTGATCCCCCCAACACCCTTATTCCCTGCTTTTAACCCAACAGCTCCCAGCTGCCCCTGGAGAGAACTTCTGTGGGGACAGGTCTGTCCTCAAGCTCTCCTTAGACCTCCTTACGGTAGGGACTCGGCTCAGGCCTGTAGGGCAGATACCTGGAGAAGGACACCCTCTGTCATGGGACCAGAGAGGTGGACCTGCTGGACAGTGCTGGCCTCCACCTCCTGCCACTGCTATAGTTCTGCCCCCCTCATGGGCACCATGGCCCAGACCCTCATAGGCACCATCCTCCCCACCCCTGGTCCTCCCTCACAGGTCATTTCACACTGGGGAGCAGCAGGTCTTAACACTTACCTCCCCTCTACTTCCCAGCCACACTCCCCTATCCACCTCTTCGAGAGCTTTCCACCAGGCCAGCTTCAGAGGCAGAAGGAAATGAAACCACCCAGGGCTGGTTCCAGCAGCCACAGGAAGCCAGGCTCTGGGGGCCACTGCCCCATGTGGGTCTGGATCCCCAATGCTGTCATGTAGGGTCACCTTGGAACAGACTTCTCACCTCCCCAGCTCCCTCAGGGCAGGTAACCTGCAGAGTGCTTGTGAGGGTAGTGGTCTTTGCCCAGAGCCTATCGGGGGTGTCCACCACATCGCAGAGCCTCCAGAGCCAGAGACACCACCGGGAACACAAAATCCACTCTCCACCCACCAGCCACTGCCGCCCTGGCTCTTAAACCCTTCTGAGAGCACAATCCCAGACCCAAGGCCGTGCACTGTTTCCCAAGTGAACTTACACATGCCAGGCAAATGCTGCACTGCTGAGCCATGCACCAGCCCCAAAGCATTTCTTTCCTGCAAGTATGTGTGTTCAAGCGTGAGCACATGTGTGTGGAGGCCAGAGTCTGATCATGTCCGGTATCTGCTTTAGTCACTCTTTCTCAACCTCATTTTTGAGGCAGGGTCTCACACTAGCCCAGGCTGACTTGAATTCACTCTGTAGTCCCAAGCTGGCCTTGAACTCACGGCCATCCCCATACCTCTGCCTCCAGAGTGCTGGGATGAAAGGCATGCCACCACACCAGCTCAACCTCACTGACCCTGGAGCTCACCCAGAAGCACTGTTCCCCACTTCCACACACTACCAGGCTCAGCTTTGACATGGTTGTGGGGGAACAGATTCAGGTGTTCTACCGTGTACCAAGTACTCCCTCCCCCCCCAAGTAGAAACTGCAATGAAGCAGTAGGTCTTTCTCGGCCTGCAGCCCCTGGGAACCTCCTGGCTCCCTTCGGTCTTCAAGGGTCCCCTAGCCTGGCTGTCCTGGGACAAGGAGGGCTGCGCCAGCTGCTTTCCGAGCCTTGATGTTTTCCAGTGGAGGAGGACCACAGTCCTTTTATGGCTGGGGAATATTCTAGTGTACGGATGGACCTGCTGTGTTTGTCCATTCTTTGTTGATGGACATTGGCGCTGTCTCATGGAGATCTCGGGTAGGCAGGCGGGTCCTCCAGCTGGAGCACTGAGCCACCTCCCTGGCACTATTAAAGTCATTAAAAAAATATATATGCCGGATGTGGTGGCGCACGCCTTTAATCCCAGCACTCAGGAGGCAGAGGTAGGAGGATTGCCATGAGTTCAAGGCCACCCTGAGACTACAGAGTGAATTCCAGGTCAGCCTCGACTAGAGCGAGACCCTACCTCGAAAAACCAAAATATATATATATATATATATATATATATATATATATATATATATATATATATATATCATGCTATGAAGTCCAGGTTGACCTCAAATTCATTCGTAGTCCTCTTGCCTCAATCTCCCAAGTGCTGGGTGGCAGGTGTGCCACTCCCCACCCCTACCCCACTCCCCACCCCTACTCCACTCCCCAGGGCTGGGCCATGCTAGGCTATATCCCTAACCACTCCTTTTGTGTGCATGTGAGTGCGCATGCACGCCTACCATGGCCTGCGACCTTGTTTCAAGATGGCTGCCCCACACACTTCCAGGGATCCTCCCATCTTGCCACAATGAGCAGCTATAGGCTGTGCTTTATGTGGGTTCTGGGGATCTGAACTCAGGGGCTCATGCTGGTGCAAGTGCTTTACCAACTGAGCCATCTCCCCAGGGCCTTTGTCTACCTTTTTTTGTTTGTTTGTTTGTTTGCGGTAGGTTCTCACTCTAGCCCAGGCTGACCTGGAATCCGCTATGTAGTCTCAGGCTGGCCTTGAACTCATCGTGCTGGGATTAAAGGTATGCACCATCACACCCAGCATCTACTTTTTATTTTGAGACAAGGTCTCATTAAGTTGTCTTGACCAGCCCTGAACTCACTATGTAGCTCAGAAAGGCCTTGAACTTGCGATTCTCCTGCTTCAGTGCTTAGATTACAGGCCTATGCTAGCACACCCAGCTTCACGTAATTGAACTTGAGATGGGATCTTGCCATGCTGCCCTTGAACTCTTGGGCTCAGTGATTCTCCTGTCTCCACCTCCCCAGTAGCTGGGCTACAGGTGCGTTTTCTCATCACATTTCACAATGTGTCACAATGCTGCATGGCAGGTCTCCAGATCTTATTCATCTTATAGCTCAAGCCTGAGAGCCACCCTCCCACACACAGACGGTTGTCTCGTATGCAGCCCAGGCTGGTCTCAAACCTTCACTTCTCTTGCCTCAGCCTGGTATGTGCCAAAGTTCTGGTTATTATTACTTGCAGTTCTGGGCACCATGCATGTAAAAGTGTCATAACTTCATGAGGTCACACAACTGAATGTGAGTTTGTGAAAAAATTGTCAACAGTGCGTGAACGGTTTCTAAATGCACAATGACAAAAAAAAAAACCATTCCAAATAAACATGCCATAAATCCAAAATGTTTCTGGCATCATGCTGTATCACGTGACTTCACTGCAGCTATGGTCTGAAGGCACTTTGGTCTGTGCGTGTCACCATGTCGTAACAACACTAACACTGCCTGAAAGTCAGATTGTTAAACACATATTTTTATTTATTTACAAGCATAGAGAGGAGAGAGAGAGAGAGAGAGAGAGAGAGAGAGAGAGAGAGAGAGAGAGAGAGAGAGAGAGAGAGAGAGAGGGAGGGAATGGGTTACAGCACCTCCAACTGCTACAAATGGACTCGGGATACATGCACCGCTGTGCATCTGGCTTTACATGGATACTGGGGAATTGAACTTGGGTCCTTAGGCTTTGCAGGCAAGTGCTTTAACTGCTGAGCCATCTCTCCAGCCACCCCCCATTTTTTTGAAGTAGGGTCTTGCTCTAGCCCAGGCTGACCTGGAAGCCACTATGTAGTCTGAGGGTGGCCTCGAACTCACAGCGATCCTCCTACCTCTGCCTCCCAAGTGCTGGGATTTAAGGCTTGCTCCATGAAAGTCAGATTTGAGACAATTGTACATCATGGATGAACAGTGCATTTACTGTTCACCTACTGAAACGCAATGTCTTAGTCACAAGAAAGCAGGCTGATACTATTTTACCATCTTTCTCTAGCTTCTAAGTATCAAATTAGTATATCTTTGGATGGTACTATGTTAGAATGTTTGATTTTAAAAATCCCATTTTGGACTGGACAGATGGCTCAGTTGTTAAAGGCACTTTTGCTTGCAAAGTCTGATGGCCTGGGTTCGATTTCCTAGTACCCACGTAAAGCCAGGTGCACAAAGTGGCACATGCATCTGGAGTTTGCAGTGGCTGGAGGCCCTGGCACACCCATTCTCATTCTCTCTTTAAATCAATAAATATATATATATATATTATTTAAACTTCCATTTTGAGTTGCTGACTTTAGTTTTTTTTTCAATCAGTCAATTTTGACTTGGGATTAAGGCAGAATTTCCAATATAAACAGGTCCTAAAAGTCTCCCCCACTGTCACCATGGGTTGTCATGCCTGCCTGTCTACCCTCCATCATCTCCTTGGGAGAGGATGTGATGCAGGGTAGCTGTAGGCCAGGACAAATTCATACACAAGACACCAGGGCCACTTGGACCATTCTGTACCATGTTTTTGGGGGAAGTGTTGTTCTTAGCATTGAAAATGATAAAACCAAAATATCCATCAATTCTGAAAAATATTAAAGATGCGACGTCCTGCAGTGCCAAATATATAGTCAAATTTAATTTAATGAACAAGCACACCCATCTCATTAGTATGCAACTTTGCTTTCTAAGTGGTAAGAGTGTAACTACCAAAGAATTGTTTAAAATGAATTCTTTTGTGATTTATTATTGTAAATGTTTCATTTGTATGCCTATTTTATATACTAAAAGCTGTGTAAATATTTCTCAGAAAGGGACCAGGAATAGAAAAAAAATTAAGAAGCCCTGTACTAGGCAAGTTGTCGATCACTAAACCACACCCAGCCCTTTTCAAACTTGGGACAGGGTCGCTTATGTTACCAGGCTGGCCAACATTTTGGTTTTGTTTTTTTGAGGTAGGTCTCTTTCTCTAGCCCAGGCTGACCTGGAATTCACTATGTAGTCTCAGGCTGGCCTTGAACTCAGAGATCCTCCTACCTCTGCCTCCAAGTGCTGGGATTAAAGGTGTGCTCCACCACACTGGGCCAACTTTTTATTTTACTTATTTATATATTTGCAAGGAAAGAGAGTGAGTGAGTGAGTATGGGCACACCAATGCCTCCAGCCACTGCAAACGAATTCCAGACACAGGCACCACTTTGTGCATCTGGCTCTATGTGGGTACTGGGGAATCAAACCCAGGCCAACAGATTTTGCAAGCACCTTTAATTGCTAAACCATCTCCCCAGGTCTGGTCTCCAATTTCTGAGCTCAACTGATCTCCTGCCTCAGCCTGCTCAGTAACTGGGACCCCAGGCCCAGCTCACAAGTCTGTGCTTTTAACTGACACCCTACTTTCTGCCCACCAGGCTAGCCCCTGGAGCCTCCATTCTACAGGCAAGGATGTCCTGTGCGTCTGACACACGGTACACACACAGCGTCTTTCAGGTTTCAGCCAGGTCTGGTGGTGTACACTAGTGACCCCAGCACTGATGAGGAGGACACGGGAAGATCAAGTTCGGGCCCAGCCTAGGCGACACAGCAGGACTTCAAAAAGAAAAAAACACACAAAAACAAAACCCCAAAGGCAACAGTGAGCACCCCACCGGCTCCACCATGGCCATTTCTCAAGCACCCTCAGCACATGTTGCCTTGTGGTTAGAGAGTCCCCCCACCATCTCCTTGGTAGAGGATAGCTTACAGGACAAATTCATAAAGGCACCCAGGACCAGGCTGGTCATCATTGTCGCCATCTTTAGTAGTCTGAGCTGCCAAAACAAAGCGGCTCTCTTTCCCATGGATTCAACAAGTCTGGGTTGAAAACCCTAGAGACACTGCACAAGCCTGACTGACCCAGTTACTTGGAAGGCTGAGGCAGGAGGATAGCAAGTTCAAGGCTAGCCTGGGTAACTTGGGAAGACTCTTGACTCAAAATAAAAAGTAAAAAGAAAAAGAAAGAAAGAAAAATAAAGAGCTGGAGTGTACTTCAGTGGTAAAAGCTTGCCTAGCATGTGTGAAGCTCTAGGTTCCATCGAGAGAGAGAGAGAGAGAGAGAGAGAGAGAGAGAGAGAGAGAGAGAGAGAGAGAGAGAGAGAGATTGCACCTGGATTTTTGTATCACGATCTCAACAATACAGTGTAGTTGGCATTCCTGCACGCGGGTTCTATGGAGGGACCTTGGGCACCCCTGGAGCCCACACCCTGCCTCTCTCCAGACTGGGCCGCCTGAGCAACAGAGAAGCGCTTTCTCACCACTATGGGAGCCAGACATGGAGGCTGAAGGTGCCAGCGGCTTGCTGCCCAGCTTGCAGACCATGCCTCTTCCTCACAGGGCCCATGGGTGTGCTGGGCCTGGAGTGAAACCCCACTAACCTTGGCTGTCCCTCAAAAGGTTTTTCAGGCCCTCTTGGCAGCCAGGTAGGTGACGACCTGAGGTCTACCCAGGAGACTGAGGCAGGAAGATCAGGAGTTCAAGGCCAGCCTGCGCTACAGAGTACTTAGACCCTGGTTTTTGTTCTTTGTTAAAGCGAAAGCAGGGGAGGGCCAGAGTGATGGCCCAATGCTTAAAGATGCTTACTGGCCTGGGTTCAATTCTCAAGCCATCCAATATAAGCTCCACCCAGAAAGGGACACAGGGGGCTGGAGAGATGACTCAGGGATTAAGGTACTTGTCTGCAAAGCCTAATAACCCAGGTTCAATTCCCCAGTACCCACATAACGCAAAGTGGTGCATACACCTGGAGTTCGTTCGAAGTGGCTGGAGGCCCTGGTGTACCCATTTTCTCTCTCTTCTATGTCTCTCTCTCTGCTGGCAAATAAATAAAATATTTAAAAGGGGGGGACACAGACATCTGGTGTTTGCAGCTGCAAGAGGCACTGGTTTGCCCCCATAATACATGCAAATAAACTAATGAAAAAAATTTTTTAACATTTTTATTTGCAAGCAGAGATAGGAGAGAAAACTAGAGAAAGAGAGCGAGAATGGGTCACCAGGGCCTCCAGCGACTGCAAACAGTCCAAATGCATGTTCCATCCTGCGATCCTGGTTTTCTGTGAGTACTGGGGAATCGAACTCACGTCCCTTGGCTTTGCAGACAAGTGCCTATACTGCTGAGCCGTTTCTCCAGCCCAACTAATGAAATTTTAAAGAGGAGGGCTGAGGGCCTGTCTTAGCAATAGAGCACCTACCAGCCTAGCACATGGAGGCCCTGGGTTTATCCCCAGCACTACACACACACACACACACACACACACACACACACACACACACACACAGAGAAAATAATAATAATAAATAAATCACTGGGAATGTGGGCTTCAGCACATGGATCGTTGCTGTCCATGCATTAACTTCTTTCTATCCCTGCAGAATTTAAACCTGGGAGCACCAGGTACCCTCATGGACCATGTTACAGGGGCTAAGGTTGGGGGTGGGGGAGAGGATTGAGGAACTACAATATTCAGAAAAATGCAGCTAAGGCAGGAAGGCCAGGCTATGGGCAGATGGGCAGTCTCAGGAAAACTCAGGCCTGGTGATCCCTCCTGAAACTTGGGGGTCAGGCAGGGTGCTGTGGAATGACTTGTATCCCCCCCAAAAAAAATCTCAAGCCTGGCCGGGCATGGTGGCGCACGCCTTTAATCCCAGCACTTGGGAGGCAGAGGTAGGAGGATCGCTGTGAGTTCAAGACCACCCTGTGACTACAGAGTGAATTCCAGGTCAGCCTGGACTAGAGCGAGACCCTACCTTGAAAAACCCCAAAACCAAAAAACAAATAAACAAACAAAACCAAAAAAACTCAAGCCCCCCACAATGTGGCCATATCTGGAGACAGTCTATAAAGGTAATCAAGTTAAAATGAGGTCATCAGTGGGACCCTGCCTAATAGGCCTGGTGCCCTGATAAAAGGGGGCTATGGACACAGACACACACACACAAGACAAAGGCAGGGACCAGAGAGCAAGGAAAACTAGAGATTGCCAGCAAACCACCAGGATCCAGGACAGAAGAATGAGACTCAAACATAGCCCTCAGATGTAACAGACTCTGTCCATATCGTAACCTTGGATTTCCGGCCTACAGAAGTGAAGATAATAAATTCTAGCTGTTAAATTCCCCTTGGCTGAGAAGCTTGGTCACAGTGGACCTCACACATACACACAACATGGCCCTGGGCATGTCCCACCCAGTTCTTCTGCAAGGGACTGCCCCTGAGTGTCAGTGGCCCTGGCTGGCACCTCTCACCTGTCCTGGATCCTTTTTGGTTTGTTTTTGGTTTTTCGAGGTAGGGTCTCATTTTAGTCCAGGCTGAAGTGGAATTCACTCTGTAGCTCCAGGCTGGCCTTGAACCCATGGTGATCCTCCCACCTCTGCCTCCCCAGTGCTGGGATTAAAGGCGTGCGCCACCACGTCTAGTGTCCTGAGCCCTTTAATCCACCCCTCCACATAGGGTCTCACTATGAAGTTGAGGCTGGCCTGGCCTTAAGTTTATAGCAATCCTCCTGCCTCCACCCAAGTGCTGAGATGGCAAGTGTGTGCCACCATATCCAGCTGCCAGATATCTCATTTACTTCCCATAACTGGGGCTGGAGAGATGGCTCAGCGGTTAAGGCACTTGTCTCTAGTGCCTAAGGCCCCTGGTTCAATTCCCCAGTACCCACAGGTGGTGGCCCTGGTGTGCTCTCTTTCTCTCTTTCTCTCTCTCTCTCTGTATCTGCTTGAAAATGAATAAATAAAATATTTTATATAAAAAAATTCCCATAACTGTTTAGTGTGTAGGGAGCTACCTACACACACTCACACACACACAAACACAACACATATATGTATTTTTTTCCCTAGGTAGGGTCTTGCTCTAGCCCAGACCAACCTGGAATTCACTATGTAGTCTCAGGCTGGCCTTGAACTCATGGTGATCCTCCTACCTCTGCCTCCCGAGTGCGGAATTGAAGGCGTGCAGTGCCCACCATGCTCAGCTGCACCAACATTTTGCAGAGGTGGAAGATGAGAGCCCACACCTGTCAGGTTGGAGTCCTGGCTGCATTAAGCACCACCACAGAACTGGATGCCATAGTTCCTCACAAGACGGGGTGTGGCACACTTCTTCCTGTCCCTTTCACACCATCCCATGCCACCCTTGGAACTTGACCCTCCATGTGTCTCACTTGTAGGTCACATGAGTGGGCAGGCCACCCCCACAGGCCACAGCTGCCTCTGTGTTTGTGTCCCCTGGCTGTCTTGAGTTGAGGGTGGGTTCAGCGGTGTCTGTCCTCGGGTGCCCTGGGGTGGGGATGGGTAGGGAGGGTGACAGGAGGAGAAGCGGCTGCTGGAGGAGAGGGGGCGCCTGGAGCCTGCCCTAGCTTGCAGTTGCCACAGCAACCCTGTGTGCTGAGTGGGTGGGAGTCTGCATGTGTGGGGAGGGTGACAGGCACCAAGAAGGAGGCCCTGGGCCCCTGCCTGCCCCTCCCTGGGAACAGACAGTCCCTTGCTATTCCCCAGGCCCAGCTACCTGCGAGCCCACCTCTGGGTCCAGGGAGCCCTTGAGCATCCACGCACAACTGGCGGAAGCAGCAGGCCTTGAGGCAAGTCCCAGGACGAGCTAGGAGTTGAGCCAGGCTTCATCTGTGTGGCCTCTGGGCACTCAGCCTCCCTGAGTCTTTTGCCCAGGCCTAAGGAGCGTGTCTCACAGAGACAAAGCAGGTGGTCATGCTGGACATCACTCCTCCCATAAGGCCAGGGTGAAGAGAGGGCCCCGCTGCCTCTTTAGTCACCCCCAATCTCAGCAGATGGCAGCTCCAGACACCCCTGGATAACTGTACTGAACCTGCCTTCTTCTCATGCCCACATCCGGGCCTGACAGGCCCACAGCTTCCCCCACTCCGGGGCCCCTGAGAGCTCCGGCAGCCTCCTCCTTGGAACCCCTGGCTCCTGCCCTCACTCTCTAAAGCATGTGCCCCCTCCCCCCGGCAATCAGAGGGTGCTCATAGGCACCCTCCATGGCTCCCACCTAAAGGCCAAGTCCTTCGCCAGGCACCACAAAGACCTCCCTGCATAGTGGGGAATGGAGTGCTGGCCCAGACTTGGGGCCTCTGTCTGTGCAGGCTGTTCCCTCAGACCCAGCTAGCCACATGCCTCCCTGGTCACTTGTCCTGCCTTATGAGTGTGCTGCTTACTCCAACACACCTTGCCCTCCATTACCTCCATCCTTTCTCCCTCTAGACGCTGGCTCTGCCGGCTTTGTGCACGTCCTAGAGCCCCAATTCCCAGTAAAGGAGAAAGAACTGTTCAGTGGAGAAGCTTTCAAAGGTTGCCCTAGGGCTCAGAGGTTAAAGTGCTTGCTTGCAAAGCCTCACAACCTGGGTTCAATTCCCCAGTACCCACGTAAAGTCAGATGCACAAAGTGGCGCATGCATCTGGAGTTTGTTTACAGTGACCAGAGGCCCCGGTGCGCCAATATTCATTCATATTCTCTCTCTCTCCTTCAAATAAATAAATAAAAATATTATTAAAAGATTGCTCTAGTCAGGGGTGGTGGCTCACACCTGGAATCCAAGCACTCAGGAGATAATACCAGGAGAATCACAAGTTCAAAGCCAGCCTAGCAAGACCTGTCTCAAAATCAATTAACTAATTCGTTTAAAATCTTTTTTAAAATTTTTAAAAAATATTTATTTATTTGAGAGAGAGTGAGAAGATGCACCACCTTGTGCATCTGGCTTTACGTGGGTACTTGGGAATCAAACTCGAGTCTTTTTGCTTTGCAGGCAAACACCTTAACAACTAAGCCATCTCTCCAGCCCTAAAAAAAATATTTTAAGGCAGGAGCAGAGCTCAGTGGTGGAGCACTTGCCTAACACATATGAGACCCTGGGTCCCATCCAAGGCTGACCACCAAGAAGCCCTGGAGACTACAGGAGGCAGGAGCTGTCCACAGCACCCCAGTCTTCTTGGTGCCTTCTCTCTGCCCCCCCCCAATATCTTTCCTCTCCACTCTCCACCTTGAGACCAGAGTGATCTTTGCAAAATGAAAACCCGGTCTTCTCCCTCCCTGCCTACGATCCCTCATGATTCCCCATTGCCTCCCTGCCACCTCCTCTGCTCAGGACCCCTCCATCACCCCTTTCTTAGTCTAGTAGCTCCAGGGCTCCCATCTTCCCACAAAGCCCTGGCTGCCAGAACTGTTGGTAGCTCCCATCTTCTCTCACACATGGGACTTCGCCATTTGTTCCCTCTACTGCACTTGGCCTAGGCTGTTGACTGTCTTTCCCACTAGCCTTGTGGGGGGGCCCCACCATGGTCACTGCATGGCCAGTCCTAGGAAAGGAGTAGGTGCCAGTTCATTGGAGTAAAACAGGTCATCCATTCAGTCAGCTGCACGGGCACCTGACCGCAAGTGAGGGCAGGAAAATATGCATGACAGCCATAGACCACGGGAATATATGGGGGCGCACTGCTGAGCATGCGGAAGGACACATTTTAGCAGAGGTCACAAGGAGGTGAGCCATTCAGGTATCTTAGGTCCCAGCATCCCAGGCAGAGGGAGCAGCATGTGCAAAGGCCCTGAGGTTGGGGCTGGGCACGTAGCTTAGAGTGCTTGCCTAGCACCCACAAGGCCCTTGGCTTCATACCCAGCATCTCAAAAAGTAGGTGTGATAGTATACAGCTATAATCCCAGCAATCTGGAGGTGGAGGCAGGAGGAGTTCAGCTACATGGCAAGTTCAAGGCCAGCCAGGGCTACATGAGACCCTCTCCCAAACACCCGTTCTCAAAATCCCAGCACTGAGGAGACAGAAGTGAGAGGATTGCTGTGAGTCTGAGGTAAGTTTGGGACTAGAGTGAGTTCCAGGTCGGCCTGGGCTAGAGCAAGACCCTATCTGGGGGGTAGGAGGGAATGGCTCAGCAGTTAAAGGCATTTGCTTGCAAAGCCTGCCTGCCTAGGTTCAATTCCCTGGTACCACATAAGCCACGTGTGCAAAGTGGCCCATACATCTAGAATCCATTTGCAGTGGCAAGAAGCCCTGGCTCATTCTCTCCTTAAAACTAAAATTTAAAAAACATTTGAAAAATTTAAAGAGGAAAAAAAAAACCCCAAAAAGCAAAAATGAGGCCTGGAGGTAGCAATGGACCGAAACCCAGCCAGCACTCAGCAAGTGAGGTGGGAATAGGAGGAGGAGAGGACACTTTGGATTCACAGGGGGTCATGCAAGCCCTCTGGACTTGGCTTCTTTCTGCTGAGGTGGGGGTCGTGGGGGATTTTAGGCAAAGGAGGGACAGGGCATCACTTATATGTGTACAGCTGCAGAAGTGGGGATCCGTGGGGGGTGGCTGGGCCTGGAGGAGGGGCTTCCCACCTTTACCCACTCCTTTCCTGCTCCCACAACCATCAAAGCCAGAAAATCCGCGTTGGCCCTCCCACCTACCTACTCTATCCTCAACTCTGCCTCTAAAACTAAGCACCAGCCTCTAGGTCCCTATTGGAGGGCAAGGGCCTCTTCACCCTCCAGGGCTCATCCCCAGACAGGCTCCTCCTCCAGGCCAGCCTCCAGGTCTCTCCACCCTGCCCACACCCTCCTCAGACCTAGGCAACCCCCATATCTATGAGACACCAAACTCAACCAGCTCTCCACACTTAGTTCTGAAACACCCTGCCCTGCCCCTCCCCCCACTTTTCGTCTCAGGGAGCCCTCCCCTCTCAAACGCCCCCCTTCCTCACCATCCTGCCCACTCCTTCCAGGGAGCCCTCCCTGACTCCGGTAGGGCAAGTAGGGACCAGGGTAGTCAGGGGTCTTTATCCACCCTCCTCCCGCCAAGCCTCGAACTCAGGTGCCACACAGCAGAACTGAAAGTACTTCTAGATCGTGGACCCCAGGCAGAG
The DNA here is from genome assembly GCA_004024765.1 of Zapus hudsonius. Lineage (NCBI taxonomy): Eukaryota > Metazoa > Chordata > Mammalia > Rodentia > Dipodidae > Zapus > Zapus hudsonius. Next base: position 43,928 of record PVHP010009134.1, read on the forward strand.
GGTGCACAGGACATTTGGGTCCCCTGATATCACTACAGGCTGGTAATGATGTTGGTGCTCAACAGGGCGAAAGGGACAAAAGTCCAGGCATAACCTTCTTAAGCCCTGGATTTGAATCCTAGAGGGTCATATTTCAGACTGCAAAAGGCACATACTCAAGGCCACCCTGAGCCTATATAGTGAATTCCAGGTCAGCCTGGGCTAGAGGGAAATACAAAACAAACAAACAAAAGACATACTAGGTGAAGTCTCAGAACGTGTCTCTTCACAGGAGGGCCATACAGTGTGGCTGTGGACTGATTTGTGGCTCGAGGTCGAGTACTTGCCTAACATGTTCAGAGTCCAGGGTTCCATCCCAAGCACCAAAAAGAAGAAAACAAGGCATCTTGGGGCTGGAGAGATGGCTCAACAGTTAAGGCGCTTGCCTACAGAGCCCAACTACTTGAGTTCAATTCCCCAGTACCTTGAAAAGCCAGATGCACAAAGTGGCGCATGCAGCTGGAGTCCATTTGCAGCAGCTGAAGGCCCTGGCTTCTCTCTGTCTCTCCTCTCTCTGTCTCTCTCTCTGTCTCTGTCTCTGTCTCTCTCTCTCTCTCTCTCTCTCCCCTTGCAAATAAATAAAAGTATTTTTTAAAAAAGCATCATTGCCCCTGTTTTCTGAGCCTGCCATGTGCCTACACTGACCCTCCTCAGACCTAGGTAACCCCCACATCTGGCTTCTTTTGTACAAGAAACAAGTACAAAAGCCAACTTGGGGCTGGAGAGATGGCTCAGCAGTTAAGACACTTGCCTGCAAAGCCTAATGACCTGGGTTTGATTTCCCCAGCACCCACGTAAAGCCAGATGCACAAAGTGGTGCATGCATCTGGAGTTTGTTTGCAGTGGCTAGAGGCCCTGGCATGCCCATCCCCTCTCTCTCTCTCTGCTCTCTGCACATATATACATTTAGGCAGTCTGGCAGTCTACTGGTCTAGAGAAGATGATGCCAGAAGAGGGGCTTAGAGGGGGGCATCATGCCTGGAGAAGATCATTCTTTCAGCAAAGTCCTGTGAAGGTGAGGGAGAGCCGTGCAGGAACCCAGGGAAAGAAAAGTGCTTGCTGCTGTGCGTGCGAGGACCCTGGGGCCATCCACGTTCATGTACTTCAGAACACTAGCAGGCCAGGAGGAGGGCAGAAAGCAGGAGTGGGGAGGCATGGCCGAGGGCTCACCCAGTTATCTTTCAGCACTCGCACGCTTCCCAAACAGGGCTGCTGCTCTGTTGAGGGCCACCAGGAGCCACTGCAGGGGCCATGTTAGAGCAAGATGACCTGCAACAGAGCTGGCAGAGAGCCACGAGCCCATCCAAGTCCTTCCCTTCTCTGTAGGGAAAAGGTGCCATGCCGGCCTGCAGAGACAGGAGAAACGGTGGCAGCCAGCGGGGATGGGGCACGAGTAAGTGGAGGCCTAGCTAACATCCTACAGTGCCCAGGACAAGCCACAAAGGACACCTGTCACCCCAGCAACTTAGTAGGCTAGGTGGTAGGATTGAATGTTTGCCCCCCAAAAAAAAGATGGAGGAAGAACAAAACAAAAGAAAAAAGAAAAAGACGGCTAACCCTAATGTAGGAGGCTCTTCCTCCTGGACCACTGTGACATCTCGGTGGGTGGGTGGGGGCACGGCTAATTTTAGCTTTAGGGGTACAAGGCTATTCTTAGCCTCTGATCTATTGAGTGTTATCTTCCCCCAACTCTGGAGTAGGAGGTGGGCAAGGCTCCCCAAGGTGGGGACCAATCCCTAGGCAAGTTAGAACACACACAAGGCCATTTGCACATACTCAGACACAAGCACCACAACCCTTGCCTTAAAGTCTGTCTTTAAGATTGGATGCCACTCTCAGGAACGCCATCCACCTCCTCTGAAGGCAGGATCTCCCACCAATTAGATTAGACTGACTGGCCAGTGAGCCCCAGGGATCCTCCTGTCTCCACCTCCCCAGCACTTGGATTATAGGCACACACCTCCTTGCCTGGCATTTACATGAGTTCTGGGCTCAAAATCAGGTCCTTTACCCACTAAGTCACCTCCCTTGGCCCTTCCTTTCTTTCTTAAGACAGGCTGTCACTCTGTAGTCCAGGATGCCCTTGACCTTGTGATTGATCCTCTTGCCTCTACCTCCTGAGTGCTGGAATCACAGGCCCACACCACTGCTTGCAGCTCAGGTAAGGTTTCTTTCTTTCTTTTTAAATATTTTTACCTATTTATTTGGAGGGAGGGAGGGAGGGAGAGAGAGAGAGAGAGAGAGAAAGAAAGAGAGAGAGAATATGAATGGGACATCAGGTCCCTAGCCACTGCAAACAAACTCCAGATGCATGCACCCCTTTGTGCATCTGGCTTTATGTGGGTACTGGAAAATTGAACTCAGGTCATTAGGTTTTGTAGGCAAGTGCCTTAACCGCTGAGCCATCTCTCCAGCCCTCGGGTGAGGTTCCTTGAACAGCAACAGAGCCAGATAGGATTCTAAGCACCTGTGCTCCAAAAGCAAACAGTAACAGCACCCCTGAGCTCCTGGATCCTAGTCAGGGAGACAGACAGTAAACAGACAGGCACAATAAGTCAGGAAATCCGTGTGTGAAAAGCCATAGGCTCTATGGAAAGCCAGGAGCACTGTGGGAGCTGCAGTTTTCAGCAGGTGCACGGGTTACAAGTTACTGCCAGGGTGCTGCAGTTTGAAGAGGTGAGGGTTCCAGATGGAAAGGCCTGTGCAAAAGCCCAGGGATGGAATCTCCATGAGCATGTTGGAAGAGCAGTGAAGAGGGAGGGGTGAGGGGAGACTGTCCGTGACAGCCCACCCTTGGTGCTTGGGGTGCTGGGACAAGGAGCCCACCCCAGTGGAGACGACACATGGTGGGGAGGGGGGGTCACTGTTCCAGTGAAGTCTCTTGCTAAGTGTTTGGAGACTGCAGAAGTGCACCAGCCCCACTCCAAGGAGTTCTGGGACACACACCTGAGCTCACACTGGCAGGTGCAAGCAAGACACAGACAGCCTGCATCCAGAAGATGCCTCTAGGAAACTCACCTGCCACCCGCAGGATGGGGCCTCTGAACAGGGGAAAGCTTGAGGGACCTGTGGGAATCGAGGGTCCTGAGCTAAGTTTTGAGCAACATGCAGCGCAGGCATACACAGGAGCAGACATCTGAAAGGAGGATTCCAGCAGCAGCTCTATGCAGCCCCCTACCCTACCCTAAGCCCCCACTTCCCACACTCAGTAGCAGCCAAACCTGGAGACCTGCTGCCTGGCCAGCACCTCCAGCTCGCCAGGGAAACCCACCTCAGGAGCCCTCTCCCTGTCCCCGAGGAGGGGCTGCAGGAGGGGAAGTGTCTGGCTTCTGGAAACCAGATCCGAGAGGAGCCTACACAGAAACCAGACCCTTCAGTGTCCTTGGCCACCCGTCTGGCTGGAGCGGCAGCATAGGCTGGCACAGGAGACAGAGACCAGGGAGCCCCAGGCAAGCTGGGCCGGAGGGGAACGCTTCTGCTCTTCTTTAGGGGTACCTGCTCCAGGGGCTCCTGAGACCTGCCTGCCTCTCCCCATGCCTGCTTTGGGGCTGAAGCCCACAGGCTCCCCTGCCAGCCTGAAGGGGCATAGGGGACACAGACACCTGGGACACACTCAGGAGGAGATAGCAGGGACCAGGAGCCCAGAGGGTTTGATGCAAACAGACTTTAGCCTGGGCAGGCGCCCGTAGGCTCCGCCCCCACATGTCCGCTGGGACCTCCTGAGCCCCTCCAGGAGAAAGGGTTCCCCTGGGCAGGTTGGGAATAGAAGCCTGACTTAGTGTCTCCCGCCTTCCAGTCCTCCCACAGCCCAGGTGCACTGGTCCCCAGAGCTGGGCTACAGCAGCACAGGTGACCACTGGCCGTGCAAGCCCCAAGTGGGGGGGTCGGGTGTGCACTTGACAGAGACCTAGCAGACATCAGAGAGCTGGAGCGACTCCACAGGCCAGCCCAAGAGAGGCCCTATGGAGGAGGAAGATGGTGACACGGCGGGCAGCGGGAGGGCCAGTGCCCACACATGAACACATACGTACGTGGCTGTGGCTTGGTGTAAGGGTGCCATGCCTCCAGCCATAGATTAGTTCCGTTTTCCGTTTTCCAGATGACTTTTCATCGCTGTAATTAATGGGCAAGTCAGATCTGAACGGCGCGTGGCAGGCAAATTGCTAGTTAGGAAAATCACGGATAATTTTCTCGATATGATAATGAAGGTTGTATTCCTTCTCTTATTCTCCCTGTTTTCATCCTACTTTTAAGTAATAAATTCAGCATTAGTGGGAAGGGTGTGGGGAGGAAGGAAAAGTCATATGTCCCCAAAGCTGGGACCTGTCCCAGGCCCCCTTGAAAGGTCCGCAGCTCCTGGTTGTGAGACAGAGAAAAGGATGTAATGGGGACCCTCCATTGAGCACCCTGACTTTACAATGGCGGATTGGAGGTGCCAGGCCACAGAGAGCAGGTGGAGGGCAAGGAGCCCCCCTTCCGGATGTGAACCAGAATGGAGTTGGGTCCCAGGGCGGGTTACAGACTTATGCCTGCCCTTGGGGTGTTGGAAAGAGCAGGGGCTCTCTCTCCAAGCAGTACTGGAGGTCAACAGGCCCTGAACAGACATCCGTGCGCGCAGGTGTCTCCACACCTGTCCCCGCATCATCCAACTCCCACTCCACAGTGACTCCAACCTCAGAGAAAGCAAGAGGGCAGGCAGAGAGAGGGGGAGACAGACAGAGATAAAGAGAGGCGGCCAGCCATCTTGGCGGCCATCTTGAACCCCTCCTCCCCCTCCCCCAAGCACACCACATGTTTGGATGTGGGAAGACAAGACCCGGCTATGGGTCCCGCAGAAACCCAAAGGGAAGGGGGCTCTGCCTCAAACCTGGATAGAGGGAGGGACACCCACGCGGTTGCCAAGGCTCGAGAAGGGGCAGGAGAAAGTGGGGGGGGGTACAGGAAGGTACAGTAGGATGCTGGCAGGATGGGGCTGGAAGCTGACCTCCACGGAAGTGTACGGACAGGGATGTACGTGTGTGCAGGCGGGGCTCCGCATTCTAGGGGCCAGGGGCGCACTGGAGCGATGCTTGCGGGGGCATTTTCTGGCCAGTGATGGAGTACGCACGAAACCCTTCACTCGGGATTTGGACTTCCATCCCAGGACCCTCAAATGGGATCATGACAACTGAGTCACACAGCTCTACCTCTGGCACACCTGGAGAAGAGTGCTCACCCCCAAAGCTCAAATCCCAGTGGATCCAACCTGACAACCTTCCCTGCTGAACCAGGGGCCACGAACGGAAGATACCGGCCCCGCTGCACCCCCACCTGACAGCGGCGACACCCCGGGCCTGCAGCTGGCTGGACACCCAGACAGACCCCTCCCCATCTCCTCGCGTCACGGCCTCCCAGAGAAAAACAACCCCTTGTCCAGCATCCTGCGGTGCCAACCCCCTGGCACGGTTCCTCTGGGGGCCGGGGCCAGCGCGCGGCGCGCACACGCACCCTCTCCACTCACACCCAGACACCTACACAAACAGGGCGCCAAGCACCCGCGCGCACACGCACCGGGGACACGCAGGCACCGCCGCGCTGCTTCCCCACAAAGGCTGGCGCGCGCGCGGGCACACGCAGCCACGCGCGGGCACACTCACGGTCCCCTCCCCCTGCCGGGCACCCTGCGGCCGCCCATCCGCACCCCTACGCCCCGTGAAGGCCGCTCCTTGGGACCCCCTCGACAGTGGGGGTGGGGTGCGCAACGCCCCCGACATCCCAGCCGCTCAGGTGCGGTGACCCGGGGCTCGAGCAACCCTTCGCCCTCGCGGTCCGGACAGGTCCTGGCGCCCATCCTTCCCGCCCCCTCCAGCCGCGCACACCTGGCCCAGGTGCGGTCCCCTCGCCCCGGGGCCCGCAGACACTCACCTGTCCGGGGCTGCTCCCGGGTCGGCCCAGCGCGTTTCTCCTGCGGCTCCACGAACCCCGGCCCCCCGCCCGGCACATCTCCCGGAGCCGGGGCGGGGGGGAAGCGGGTAGGGGGTAGCGGGGCGAGGGTGGCCTCCGTGTCCCTGCCGATCCCTTGGCCCAGCACAGCCGCCAGCGATCAAAATTTAAAAAGAGGGGGAAAAAAAAAAAAAGGCGGATCGCACCGCTCCAAAGGCGGCCCCCTCGCGGCGGCGGCGGCGGCGGCAGCTCGGGGCTGGGGGCGAGCGGGTCTGCGCCCCTCCCGGGGAGGGAGGCGACGGAGGCGGCGGGGCGGGGGCGGCGTCAGACCTCCGGGGGCTGGGGCGAGGCGGAGCCCCCCGAGGCGGCGCCGGCGGTGGCCCGCATCTCCCCCGCAGCTCCGCGGCCCCGACGGAGGCGGCACGTGTGCGCCCAGGCGACTCCCCAGCCCCCCTCGGACGGCGGCGGCGGCCGAGGGGTTAACGGGGCAGCCGGGGCGCCCGTACAGGCCCCCGCCGCCCGGCGGCGCCGCTCCGGGGTCCGCTCGGCCCCATCCGCCGGGGCCTCCTCGGCAGACGGCGGGGCGGGGGCGCCGCAGCGCCGACAGCTCCCGCGCCGACGGCTGGCGCTCCCCGCAGCGGCCGCGGGGGGCTGGGGGCGGGCGGGCGGGCGTCGCGGCTGGAGGCCGGCGCGGTGCGGCGGCGTCGCGCCCCCGGGGCGGCCGGAGCGGGGGGCGCTGGGGCCGGGCCGGTGGGCACCGCAGGACGCGCGGACCGAGCCGGCGCCGGGCACCAGCAATGACAAGCCGCCTGCTCACCGCGCTCCCCGGCGCACCCGCTCCGTGAGGGGGGCGGCGGGCGCGCGCAAAGCCCGGCCTGGATTCGCCGCCCCGAACGGGGCTCCGCAACCTGCCCGCGCTCACCGGGGACCGGCCCGGAAACCCGGACTGGAATCTCCTTCCCTGAGCTTCCTCCCGCTCCCCTTCCCAGGAAAAGTGGGGAGAGGGAAGGCGACGAGCTAGATCCCCGAGCTGGACCGGGGATGGGGGAGGGGAGGCGGGCTCAGGAAGACGCGGAGCGGATCCTCCGGCCCCGAAGTACCGAAAAGGCGCCGAGCCTGCGAGGGGTAAATGGAGATGAGGAAGCGCCGTGCAAAACCCGGCTCGGATCGGTCGGAACCGGAGGGACGGGCGTGGGGGAGGGAGCTGCGACCGGGCCAAATGCACCCGGGGCACGCAAATTTCGGGACGGATTCTTCCTCGGGAGACGGAGTAATGCGTCAGGCCTGTGCCCTGGCCACACACAAGACTCGGACCAGAGTTCCTGGGACTTGGA
>PVHP010009135.1:0-15590 GCA_004024765.1 Zapus hudsonius
GGAATACATGTGACATGAAAGCAGAAGGGGGGGCATTTGAGAGGAGGAGGAGACCAGCAAGAGGGGGACAGGGGACAGAGGAGGATATCGTGGGGAGGGGACGAACAGGGACAAAGTACAATGACATACAGTGCATGAATGTATGAAAATGCCACAGCTAAACCCATTACTTTGTACGTTAACTTTAAAAATTAATTTAAAAAGTCATGAGTGAACTCCACACCTCTATTTATGTGAGAGTTGTTCTCAGCAGTGTCCCTTTCTTACTTGATGGCTGGGCAGGTACTTTCCTCCCTAAACCTCCCGAGGCATTAAAAACCTAGGCTTCAGCTTGGATGAAAGGTTTCTATTCTTTCTGAAGATACTGACAGAGTCCCACGCCAGAAAACACAACAGAGTTGCTTTATTAGTCACCCACCAGGGCCAGAAGAAAGCCTCCCACTTCCTTTCGGAGGACTTCCGTGACCCTGGCTGACTCATGGGATCCACGAGGAGCAACAGCAAGTGGAAGGTGGGGTGAGCCAAGGCCGTGGACAAGGCTGCAGAGCACCTCTCAAGAGCTGCTAGCCTGCACCCACCTACCACCGGGATGCAGACCTCCATCCTGTTGGGTGTGCTGGGAGCCTTGCTTCCCAGGCCTGCGCCTCTCACTGCTTCTCTGTGCAGGTGTGTGTGGCTTTCATCAGCCAGTCCTGAGCTCTCTCTCACCTGAACCACTGCAGCCTCCTGAGAAAGAGCAGCGGCCCCTCCGGGCTCACTTCCAGACAGAGGCCCGAAGGAAAGGGGAGAGACGAGAGGAGAAACTTGGCTAAGAAGTGTGCCCCGGGCCAGGCCCTGTGCTAGGAGGCATCACACACATGTGCAGTCTCTCTGCACCTTGGAAAGGAGGCAGAGATCACTGTTTCCACTACAGAGGAGAATCAGTGTCAGGAAGACCCAGAAGCTTGCTGCAGGCTGTCTAGCATTCTGGAAGACTCCAAGAGAAGGTGGGTCCGTTTCAGATGGACTCTTACTCCGTAGCCCAGGTTTGATTTGAACCTATGACCCTCCTTTATCCAACCTCCGGAGTAGCTGGAATCATAAGTATGGAATCAATACGTCCAGCCTGATTCTTCTTTTAAAACTTTTTTAAAAAATATTTTATTTATTCATTTTCAAGCAGAGAGATACAGAGAGCGAGAGCGAGAGGGAGAGCGAGAGAGAGGAGAGAGCGAGAGAGGAGAGAGAGAAGAGAGAGCGAGAGAGAAAGAGAGGAGAGAGAGAGCGAGAGAGGAGAGAGCGAGAGAGAGAGGAGAGAGAGAGAGAAAGAGGAGAGAGAGAGCGAGAGAGGAGAGAGCGAGAGAGAGGAGAGAGAGAGAGAGAGAGAGAGAGGAGAGAGAAAGAGAGAGAGAGAGAACGCACCAGGGCCACCACCTTGAGGCTCTGGCTTATGTGGGTCCTGGGGAATTGAACCGGGGGCCTTAGACACAGGAGCCAAGTGCCTTCACTGCTGAGCCATTTCTCCAGCCCTCTTTTAAAACTTTTCATCAGCAAGCTTCATACATGTACGTGATGTATTTCGATCAAAATCCCCTCCCGTTACCTTTTCTCGCTCCCTCTCCCGCAGGCCTCCACTGAACCTCTTCTCTCCAAGCATTTTCTCTTCTACATTGCCTTCCTCCCTCCTCTACCATCCCTGACGGAATGTTGATGGGCCCAGTGTTATTACGCGGGCCTTGCGCAGGTAATGGTGGCCACTGTGAGGCTAGAAGTAAACATCCTTTCCTGTGTGGGCAGTGCAGGAAGGAAATTCCAGAGACTGAGGAAGCCATTAAGTCTGGGGAAGGATTTCAAGACCCCACCTTAAGGCTATATAAAGGGGAAGAAATTCTCTCCTTGCCTGTTCCCTGTTCTGTGTGTGTGGTGTAGGTGATGGGTTTTTCTCTCTGCTCGAACCTGTGAACGGAACTTCCTTTCAATCTGTAGTTTCAATAAATACTTTCCTCCCCCAAATTGTGCCTGGTTTTAAGATTCATCCCAGTGGTGTGTGGCTATGACACCAGGTTGTTAGGTTCGCAGGCAAGGGCTTTTAAGTGCAGAGTCATCTCCCCAGCCTCACATTCATCTCTTTAATCATTAATTTTGACAGTCCCATGAAGTGTGTCATTATTGCCCCCATTTTATATGCAAAGATAGTTAGGCCCATAGGAGTTAAGGAATGTGTGTGGTTAGAGGCAGAGCCAACACTTGTACCAGGAGGGAAGACTAGGTTTAAAGCATGCTCATCTTGGCTTGGTTAGACGGTGATGGTTCTCGTAGCTTAGGGAAGTCAAATGTAAGATCGCGTTGTTGAGAAACGAACCAATAATTTCCCCATCTTTATGGTCACCTTTTCAGATGATTGTTGTGACTACAAAACACGTCATCTTAACCCCTCTCTTATACTTTAAGGCAGTTTGGCTTAGAATGCTTTCCTGTGAGTTGTTCAGGTATCTATAAATCTAGTTATTTCTTCCAACTGGCTTAATATCTATGCTAGGTGAAATTTATAGTCAAAACCAGTGAGTAGTATGAACAAGTCTAAACAAATGGATGAAATAATTTCATTTTCTTAAAGCACTTATAAAAATCTATAGCCAGAGGGATTTTAGACATCTATGAAAAAAAATTCTCAAATGTGTTTGCACTCTTTTCTGTTATTTCAAATTATGGAACTCACTTTTTTTTTTTTGCTATTACCAGAAAGTTCATGGTGACTTTTATCTTACTTTACTATAACTGTATCCACTTAGGTTTTTGGTATATTATTTTTCCTTCTCTGTTTTCTGTATCTGCACAAATGACATTTCTATCACAGTATATGTACTCCTGAGTTTCATATATTTGAAAAGAGAAAAGATGCACTTTTCTGCCTTGGAAGCCCAGTGAATCTGAAATGTTCCCCACTGGCCATGTATAGACCGTCTGGTGCTTTGGTGATGGTGGTGTTTTGGGAGGTGGTGCCAAGTTCAGGAGGTAGTGCCTAGCTGGGGGGAGCACGTCCCTGGAGGTGTGCCTGTGGAGGTTATATTTGATCTCTACCACTACTCTTTGTCCACCACAGTGTAAACAACACTTTCGCATGTTGCTGAAGCCACAGGCCTAGTGGCAATAGAGCCAAGGACTCTGGATTGAAACCATGAACCAAAATAAATCCTCCCTCCTTTAAGTTGTTGAAGTGAAGCATTCTATCCCAGTGCTGAGAAAGCTGGCTAACACCACCTCAGGCCTTCTTTCCCAGTGCTGAGAAAGGTCATTAGGCTTTGCAGGCAAACTCCTTACTGCTTGAACCATCTCTCCAGACCCCTGATTCTGATTTTTTAAAAAATATTTTATTTATTCATTTTCAAGCAGAGAGATAGATAGAGAGAGAGAGAGAGAGAGAGAGAGAGAGAGAGAGAGAGAGAGAGAGAGTGAGCGCACCAGGGCCACAACCTTGTGGGTCTGGCTTATGTGGGTCCTGGGGAATTGAACCGGGGGCCTTAGGCACTGGAGGCAAGTGCCTTAATCACTAAGCCATCTCTCCAGCCCCTGATTCTGATTTTGATAGCCAAATGAAAGTTGATTTGATCACCACTGAAAAAAAATGAATGGAAAACATTTTGCTAAATGTATTATATACATGTAAGAAAATTGTCAATAAAAATTTAAAAAGGAGCTGGGGTGATGGCTCAGCAGTTAAAGGTGCTTGCTTGCAAAGCCTGATGGCCCGAGTTCAATTCTACACTACTCACATAGATCCAGATGCACAAAGTGGCACATGTGTCTGGAGTTGGTTTACAGTGCAGGAGGTTCTAGACGTGCCCACCCCTCTCACAAATACTTAAAAAATTAACAAAAAAGTTCATGTCTTTTAACATATTTTAAAGATCAAGCAAATACTTCAAAACTAATTTATCAATCAAAGAAAGTATAATAATAGGCATTTAAAATATTTTGATTTGACCAATAATGAAAACACCATCAAGGAATTGTGGGCTGTAGCTAAAGCAATATTTAAGGAGAAACTTTTTAAAACTTTTTATTGATAGCTTCTGTAATTATAGACAATAAACCATTATAATTCCCTCCCCACCCTCCCTCATATCTCTTCCCCCTCTCAGTTAGTCTCTGTTTTGTTTTGGTGTCATCATCTTTTCCTCCCATTATGTGTAGGTATTATCAGGCACTGAGACGTCATGAATATCAGGTCCATTTTGTGTCTGGAAGTTTGTGTTGTAAGCAGTAAGGAAAATTTTTCCACGTAAAATATACATGTAAAAAATTTAATCAAGCCGGGCGTGGTGGCGCACGCCTTTAATCCCAGCACTCGGGAGGCAGAGGTAGGAGGATTGCTGTGTGTTCGAGGCCACCCTGAGACTTCATAGTGAATTCCAGGTCAGCCTGGACTAGAGCGAGACCCTACCTCGAAACCCCCCCCCAAAAAATTTAATCAGTAGTTTCATCTATGAAGCAAGAATGACCTGCATAATAGATGGAAAGAAATGATGACATCAAAATAGAAGAGAGACAATTGTAAAGAAGGGATTCAGTGGAGGGGAGGTTAGGGAGGGGGAAAAGGAAGGAGAGTGGAAGGGGTCGCTGAGCATGGTATGTCGTCTATATGTGCAAAGCTTGTCAATAAAAGTGAAAAACATGGATGAGAAAACAAGGGAAGAGACAGCCAGAAATACTGAAAAGAAGGAAAAACCCCACCCAAACATTACTGTTAAAAATAGGGGATCCTGGAAAAAGAAAAGAAAAAAAATCATAGGGGAATAAAAACTAAATTTGAGAAGCGCAGGTTCTCATCCACGTGAAGCAGAGACTAGAATGACCTCAAGGGGGCGCGGTGAAGCCACACTCCAAAGTGCTGCCAAGTGCACAGGGCTGTTGGCAGACACCTACTTCCATTTCATCTGCTTTATTCAACACTCATCTCCTCATGATGTTTTCTGTGTCCAGTGGCTTTCCTGGTAGTGGGGATACAGTGCCTTCTCGACATTGGAACGTACCCTGTGGAGCCACGTGGACATTAACCCGATAATGGTGTAAGTTAGCACATCCTGGGTGTCAGATGTGCCCTGTGAGCAGAGTGTGATGGGTCCAACCTTCTCCAGGGGTTTAGGAAGGCTCTGCTGGAAAATAAGGTTCCAGTAGAGATCAAGAGGCAGAGCGGATGGGCTAGGGAGATGGTTTAGCAGTTAAAGGTGCTTGCTTGCAAAGCCTGATGGCCCGGGTTTGCATCCCTAGTACCCACATAAAGCCAGATGCACAATGTGGCATGCATCTTGCTAGAGACTCTATACTCTCTCAAATAAATATACACGTATTTTTAAAAACGAGACATTGTGAGGTTGGGTGTGGTGGTTCATGCCTTTAATCCCAGTACTTGAGAGACAGAGATAGGAGGGTGTGAGTCTGAGCCAGTCTGGGACTACAGAGTGAGTTCCAGCCAGTCAGCCTGGGCTAGAGTGAGACCCTGCCTCAAAAACAAAACAGAACAAATCAGAGACTAATTGAGACAGGCAGAGTGGAGGGAGAAATGTTCCAAGCACGGAAAAGAATAGGTGCCATGTAAAGGCAGAAGAAAGAAAAACATCTTCACCCCTGTAATCCCAGTTCTTAGGAGGTTGAGGCAGGAGGACCACCATAAATTTGAAGCCTGCCTGGCTATATATGAGTTCCAGGCCAGTCTGTGCTGCAGGGAAGAAAGACCCTGTCTCAAAAGAAAAACAGTCAACACAGAAAGGTTACAGGTGTAGGAAGGAGTCATGCAGACGCTAAGTCACGTTGAGATTCTCAGATTCTTTTGCTTAGCTATGGAAGCTGCAGTGTTGTTCTAATCAAGGCGCCAGAACAAACCGGACATAGAGGATCAAGGAGATGACTCAGAAGGCCAGTGCAAGACCTGGTGAGGTACAGAAGATGGCCGTTTGAACCCAAGCGACAGCAGTAGGAATGGGGAGGTATTTCAAAGCTAAGATCCCCCCCACATCTTAGAGTTCAGGGGTGCCGGTTAGGCTTTTTACTGGGATCTCCTATATGGGAAGGATGGTTTGAGGGACACGTCCCAGAGGTGAGCCTACCAAGTTATTTACTAGAAAAAGCCATTGAAATCCATCCTTTTTGCATCTTGGGTCAAAAGGCACCAAGCTGCAGGTCTGCTGGCCCGGCACCCTGGGGCCAGGAGGGTCCTCAGGCTTTACTGGAGGAGCTGGCTGCTGATTGTGCTGTTTGGCTTCATTTCTGTCCCCGATTTTCTTTGCAAAATAATGAAGCAATACGTCCAGAGGTCAAGTGTATATTCTTAAATTTTTAAATAAACTCCATAAATAACACCCTGCTTGTTGAAAACATCTAGTATTTAGGATTTTCATTAGATTGCTTTTGTTAAAGGCAAGACTTAACCTTGAAGTTGACAACAAGGGCCTGCTTCTAAAAAATCATGTATTTTATCAACAGCCCAAATGTGAGTCATTATCTATTAATTTTGGTGGTCTGGGGAGTTAAGTCAGTTTGGGAATAGAGGAATCTAAGTGGGTCATAAACACAGAACTTTTGTGATCTGGGCTTTCTGTACCGGGTATTAACCAAACTTGACTCTTAACCAAAGGAGTCATGTCCCATGAGGGAAGGCGAGTCTCTTCCGGGACTGTCCTCGCTTCTGACACGCGAGCTTGGGCAGTGGCCAGTGAGGACAACAGAGGCTCTGCTCATCTTGGAGCTAGACTAAGTGGAGCACCCACGACTCCTGCCACGTTTCTCTTGAGAGATCACCCATGATGTCTAGCCGCTGGGACTTGGGGATCCTGTTTATGCGGCAGCACTGCTGTGGGAACCTTTTCCCCAGCCAGGGCTCAGCTGACCATGCAAAGTACGATTGCACCAGCACCACCAGTTCAGCTTACAGAGCATGGAGAGGGGGATTTACAGGAATGTGGAGCCCCCAAAGCAGCCACTTTGATGGAGCTTCCCGTATCAAGATTCCTCTTGGGATGCACCTCCCTCAGTCTCGGGGGGAGGCTTACGGACAGAGCATGGGGACCCCGGAGTAGCCTCACCACCGAGGTCTGATCCCATCCTGAGCAGTGACTTCCATGGCTGCTTGAAGGAGCACCTTGTCCCTGTCCAGGAGTATGGAGACCTAAGAGTAGCTCTTCAGTGGGGCTCACTATATCAGGGTTACCCCTGCAGATGCCTCTCCCTCAACCTTGGGGTGAGAGCTTACCTACTGAGCAGAAGACCCCAGAGCAACTTCTTGGATAGAGATCACTGTCCCCTCTCTACACCCTCTCTCCCCCGAGGCCATGTGACCTCCTGAATCATTGCATTCAGGTGGCACGGGGCACCTGAGACCTCAGGTGGGGGTCTGATGACCCTTCCACACCCTTTCCTGGTAAATTGTCCCAGCTGTTTTTGAGAAAAGCTGGCAATGGTTGTTTACCACTTTCTTTGCCAAACGACAAACACATTAATCGGAGTGGCCAGCTGACATCCACAGCCCACGAAGGCATGCCCTGAGAACTGCTTTTAAGATCGTTGTGGGTCTGGGGAGATGGCTCCGTGGTTCTAAGTGCTTGCTTGCAAAGCAAGCCATCAAAAATCAGCCAGGGCCGTAGAGATAGATGACTCAGCGGTTAAGGTGCTTGCTTGCAAAGCCTGCGGGCCCAGGTTCAATTCTCCAGAACCCATACAAAGCCAGCTGCATAAAGTGGCACATGAGCGTGTGTTCATTTGCATGGCAGGAGGCCCTGGTATGCCCACACTTTCTATTAAATAAAAAAGACTACTGTGTCTCCCAGCATGTTTTTTCAGCATCTGATCATTCTCAGCTCCCAATTCTCCACACTTCCCTGGGTAAGTTTCTCCGTCCTTCCATCAGTAGTAAGAGAGGACAATGTGTCCTGCCAGAAGATCGGGGACTTTCTGAGGCTCTGCCTTTTATCTGACATCACAGGGGACTCTAACCCACCTCCCCCCAGGGAACATGGCTTTTGGTCTCTGCCCTGTCTCTGTCTCTAGTCTCTCTGGCTCTAGTCAACTCCTGCCCTATAGGGGAGGTGGTCCTCCGAGAGAGTTCAGGGAAGGTGGGCACAGTGCTAGGTGAACGTTCCTGTTCTCTCTGACCCCAGGAAGGCCCAGAGGCGGCTGAAATCATGGCTAAGTCTGCCCTCACCCTGAGGCCGGAGGGTTTGTCCATGGCCTGAACCACACAGGTGAGGGGCTCTGCCCTCACCATAGCTGAGACAGCTGTCTTTAGGGGGAGGAGCCACAAATCTCCTCTATGGAGTCTCTCTCCAGAGGGGAGGCTCGGCAGCATAAATTTAACAGATGGAGGAGACACAAGACAATTCGAATTTAAGACATAAGCACCTGGGAGGCAATTTAAACACAAGCAAAAAGACTTTCTGAAGCCGAGTATGGTGACTCATGCCTGTAATCCCAGCACTTGGAAGGCTGAGGTAGGAGGATTGCTGTGAGTTTGAGGCCCTTCTGGGATACATAACAAGACCTGATCTCAAGAAACAAAACAAAACAAAATCCAAACAGGAATTTTTGGGAGTTAAAAAAATCAGTTTCATAACTGAATAAAAGTAGATTAGTAAGCAAGGAGGGCCACTGTGGTCCTCTGAATTATTATCCTGGAAAAATCTAAGAGAAAACCCAGCTTGATAAAGTAAAGATAGCAAGAGACAGAAAGCAAGTGGGGAGGATCGGAAACTTGGGGACAAGTCCCCAAACCTGACTTGTGAGTGGGAAAGAGAAAGCTAACTTGTAGAGGAGAGTATTTCCCTAATAATAAAGGAGAACTTCCCCCAACCTCAGCCTTCTTTTTTCCTTTTATAAAAATATTCTTATTTATAAGCAGAGAGAGACGAGAGAGAGAGAGAGAGAGAGAGAGAGAGAGAGAGAGAGAGAGAGAGAGAGAGAGAGAGAGAGAGAGAGAGCGAGCACACTGGGGCCTCCGGTTGCTGCAAACAAACTCCAGATGCACGTGCCACTTTGTGCATCTGGCTCTATGTGGGGACTGGGGAATGGAGCCTGGGTTGTCAGGCTTTTTGCAAGCAAGAGCCTTTTAATAGTTGAGCCATCTTTTCAGCCCTAACATCATCCTTTAAAAAACTAAATGGGTTATTTTATGTTGAGTACTTTTAGATTCACAGCAAAACGGAATACAAAGTATAAAACAGTATAAAAAGTATCAAGAACTTTTATCTTGGGCTGGAGAGATGACTCAGATGTTAAGATGCTTGCCTGTGATGACTAAGGACCCATGTTTGTTTCTCCAGTACCCATGTAAAGCCGGATGCACAAAGTGGCACATGCATCTGCAGTTTGTTTGCAGTGGCTGGAGGCCCTGGCGTGTTTCTCCTTCTCTCTCTCTCTCCCCCCGCTCTGTCTGCAAATAAATAAATAAATAAATATTTAAAAAAAGAACTGTTAACTATACAGAAAAAGCTCTTAAAATTGAACAAATGAGAAAAAAAATCCCAATTAAACAACTGGCCAAACTTTTAAATAGACCAAGAAAGAAGCACAGATGGAAGAGAAGAATATGAACAGGTGCTCAGCATCCTCCATCACTACCAACCTGCAAAGTCCACAGTAACACCCCATTGTGCAGTGGTTCCGATGGCCCAAATCAGAACCCTGACAACACCAAGTGCTGACCAGAACGTGGAGCAACAGGAACACACATTCACTGTTAGAAGGAACATAGAATGGGACAGCTTAGTAGACAGTTTGGAATTTCTTTTTTTTTAAATTTTTTAAAAAATATTTTATTTATTCATTTTCAAGCAGAGATACACACACAGAGAGAGAGAGAGAGAGAGAGAGAGAGAGAGAGAGAGAGAGAGAGAGAGAAATCAGAGCCACCACCTTGTGGGTCTGGCTTATGTGGGTCCTGGGGAATTGAACCCAGGGCCTTAGGCACTGGAAGCAAGTGTCTTAACCGCTGAGCCATCTCTCCAGCCGACAGTTTGGAATTTCTTACAAAACCAATCAGACACTAACCACATAGTCCAGAAATTGCACTCCTTAATATTTTCACATCAGTGAATTGAAAATGTGTCTGTACCCAAAAGCCTGCATAAGTGGGTGGTCACTGCAGCTCTGTTCACAGATGCCAAAACTTAGACACAATCAAGATGTCCTCCAGTAAGAGACCAGATAAATTGTGGTCAATCTATACAAAGGAATATTATTCAATATTAAAGATAATTAGGCATCAAGGCACAAAATACTAGGGAGAAGCTTAAATGAAGACTGCTTAATAAAAGAAGCCAATCTCAACAGGCTGCATACTGTAACCGCATGATTCCAACTCTACTGCGTTCTAGGTGGTGAAGAGGGGATTTTCCTGCATCAAGGTCACTTCAAGGACACACTGGCCTTCACTGTGGCTTGGTTGTCCAACACTGGTCTAAACTGGTGGTGTGTGTGTGTGTGTGTGTGTGTGTGTGTGTGTGTGTGTGTGTGTGTGGTGTGGTATGTGTGCATGTATGCATGTGTATGTGCAGACATGTGTGAACACAGGCCAGAGGAGAATGTTATGTGTGCTTTTATTGCTTATCTGCGTATTCATCCACAGCATATTTCCTTGAGACAGAGTCTCTCTGAACATGGAGCTGTGGTTTCCATGAGCCCTAACTGTTCTCCAGTCTCGGCCCCACTATCTATGTGGGTCCTGGGACATGGAATTCAGCCGTCTTTGGCCCTCTCAGGACATCATGCTGTGTCAAGTGCTCTTCTCTGTTGAGCCCTCCCCCAGCCCCAAACTGCCCTTTCTTATCTCTCCTTCCACCAGGGTATCCTGTGCCTGGACACAAATTACCTACTGGGAAAGAGGAAGACAAGGGAAGGTGCTCCAGGTCACAGGGCTGTCTCAATTTACCCCAGTGAGACCTTCCTAGGTCCTTAGGGGTACAGAAGGATGAAGGTCCATTTTCAGTAACCGAATCCTCCTGAAATAGACTCCCTGTACCTAGGAGCTGAGCACTGTCTGTGAGCCAGATGGTTGAGTGAGGAGGAGACAGTCTACATGCATTGAATTTGCCAGGCATCTATTTTGGTTGGTTCTAAAGAGTCGCCGAGATCTCTAGGTCTCTTTCTGGGATTAGCCTGAAGCCCTTTTGAAGTCCCATTTGGAGTTTGATGCTTCTAGATAAGAAGAAACACATTTTGTTGAGAGGTTTGAACAAGCTCTGAGCAGTAGGTCCAGGATGAGCACCAGCAAGAACTCTGCTAAGTGAGGGAAGCAATGGACATCCGGTCCAGACTTTAGACCATAAGCTCCGTGATTCAGGTGGCTTCTGCTGGAATGTGGAGGCAACACCTGCCAAGTTTTGTGCAGCAGAAAGCACAATCTCCTTCTTCTGAAACTGTAAATTTTTAAAGGATTTAAACATGTATTTATTTGCAAGGAGAGAGAAAGAGAGAGAGAGAGAATGGGGACGCCAGGGCCTCCAACTGTCACAAACAAACTCCAGATGCTTGCACCACTTTGTGCATCTGGCTTTAATGTGGGTGCTGGGGAATCCAACCTGTGTTGTCAGGCTTTGCCAGCAAGACTTTAACGGCTGAGCCATTTCTCCAGCTGGAAAAGGATTTGTCTAATAGTCACAAGGATGTTCCATCACATACAGAGCTGGGCAATCAATGGCTCTTGAACAAATTAAAGGTAGCCTTTTTTGTTTGTAGGACGTCAGCTGGGGCTGGCCCACAGAAACATAGATGCCACTCTGCCCTGGTGCAACTGGAACTCCAGTCTGTTCAGTGTCACCCAAGGTGGGAAGCAGCAGCATCAGAACCAGCTTCCTGAGTCTTCCTCAACATACACTCACACACACAATGGGCTGCAGAGGTTTTATTCAGCATCCTGACTGCTAGCCAATAGGAAGGAGGCTTGCAGCTCAGCTCCAGCTTGACTTCTCAGTGTCCTGCAGCCCAAGCATGTGTAGTCTTCAGCAATAGGATCTCACCATCTAGTTCTGGTGGACAACCAAGAGCCTCTCTGCTTTATTTTTTTTTTCGAGGTAGGGTCTCACTCTAGCCCAGGCTGACCTGGAATTCACTATGTAGTCTCAGGGTGCCCTCGAACTCATGGCAATCATCCTACCTCTGCCTCCTGAGTGCTGGGATTAAAGGCGTGTGCCACCATGCCTGGCTCTGCTTTTTTTTTTTTTTTTTTAATAGTTCTTTTCTGTTTTTTTTTCAGGTAGAGTCTCACTTTAGCCCAGGCTGACCTGGAGTTCACTATGTAGTCTCAGGCTGGCCTCGAACTCATGGAAATCTTCCTACTTCTACCTCCTGAGTGTTGGGATTAAAGACATGCACCGCCATGCCTGGCTGAAAAATAATTTTTCAATTTGATTTTTTGACAAGCATTGAGCAATTGCTGCTTATAGAAAGCACATGACAGGCTGCCTGTGTGTTATTTGTTCAGCATCAGGCTGAACATATGTCCCGTCTGGTAACTGCTCTCTTTGCTTTGTGTTACTGCTTTAGAACATCCACAGCATCCGATGCACCATCCCATTTTTTGCCACGATGATTTGATTAAATCTCTTAGGAGGATGTGGTACTGGGTGAATAGGTCATGACTAATCCTAGGCTTCAAATAAATAAGAGAAGATGACAAATGTGACATGTTTACTTATGACACTAAACACAAACCCAGGGTTGACTTGAAATACCATTCTAACCATTTCCAAGCCTGAAATCCTTTGGTTCCGTTGAATAGGGGTTATGGTAAGGTTGTCACATTTTGATGATTTAAACTCCTAAGTAGTGTGTTATCTGCTTCTTCGAAGCAGAGATATTTAGAAAAGAACCCTGAGGTTTTGGAGAAGGTAATGTGTGGGGTGGTAAATATGGCCAAAATACACTATATATGCCCACAGACCTTCCATCATAGATGGGGAAGGGGCTCATTAGACCCCCACCCTTCCCAGGGGCTTTTTGGCAGTTAATTGTCTCTGGGAGAGGGGGAGTCATGTTGTTCAGTGATAAATTATCTATGCTGCAGCAAATAGCCCCCCACTCAGGCTCCTGCAAGCAATCCCATTTAACTTGGTGGATCACAAAAAGGAAAAAAAAAAGGCAAGAATGGGTTAGTTGGGAAGAAGAAGTCGTTTAGTGAAAATGGGAGCAGGATAAGACAGGTTAATGGGGGCGAACATGATCAAAATGCATTATATACAGATGTGAAATTGTCAAAATAAAATACAAATAAAAAAGCTTGATGAAAAATGCATTATAGATGTATTAAGTTGTCAAAAAAATAAATAAAATTTAAATATTTGGACTCAATTTTGAATCAGGATTAACCAAGAATTGTCAAGAGAGTGAAGCTGACTCTAAGGTTGGAAGCTCTGCACCTGCTGGAGACTTCCAGAAGCTGGTGCAGGACACTCAACTGTGCTGAGCTTTTTCTTTTTATAAAATACTTTATTAGTTATTTATTTGCAAGCAGAGGGAGAGAGAGAGGGAGAGAGAGAGCGAGAACGAGATGGGCATACCAGGGCCTCCTGCCACTGCAAAGGAACTCTGGACAAGCACACTACCTAGTGAATTTGGCGACTAGGGAATTGAACCCAGGCTGTCAGGTTGCAAACCGCTGAGCCATCTCTCCAGCCCTGGGCTTCATCTTTGCATCCACGAAGGCAGAATGTTCGAAAAGTTGATTTTGAGCTTCCTTCCAGCTCGAGCTTCCCGGGATTCTATAAACAGGCCTATTTTATAATAGCCCACCCAGGTGAAAGTTACCTGTGGAGAACATACCTCACCTTGGGCCTTCGAGAACAGGCACCAGCAGTCCCTACGGCGTGACCACAAGCAAGGCAGACCTTGCAGCAAATATTGAACCAGAAACTTGGAGCTGGGCTGATTTATTTCCAAGATGTGCTCCCCCTACCTCCCCCCATCTCCTGTGACACATTTCCTCTCAAATCCAGGGCGTTGAAAGAGGTCTAAGTGGCAGGCCATGCTGGAGCCCCTCAGAGTCCTGGGTGCTTCCTGAGGACATCTTGGGCTCAGCACCTTTGAGGGATGCGAGCTGGGCTGTGGTCCCCAGTGCTGTCCAGGTGGCTTTGGAACACCAGCCCTCCAGCAGCTCACAGCATGCTGATGGGGAGACAATCTAGGGGAATGGCGTGCTTGTGATGGGAGGTGTTGGATGCCTTCCTGGGAGTGAGAACATACAGACACTTGCTTTCTGCCAGAACAATTTCCATAGCTCAAGGAACTACACGGCCTCCTAAGCCAGGGCCTCCCACACTCAGGCCCAGAGGACGTCATGTGACAACGACTGGCTTTTCCACAATAGACAGCTCTTTAGCGAAGGGCCTGCCAAACTCCATGTGTCCTCTCTCTCTGGGGATAGACATAAGGAAACAAGGAACAGGATGCATTCCTTGTGTGTTACAAACTTGAGAAGTCTGAGGCAATTAGACATTATGTTTTCATAGTTTTTTTTCCTTGTCATATTTGATAGTTTTAAAGAAGAGGATTAGCCATTCAACCAACTCAGGATAAGCCAAATGTGTTTGTGTTTTTCAGGATGCAACGAGAGAGCTGTGGCCCATCTAACCCTACCAACCAACCGTAGGCCGATGGCTGAGATCCTGGCAAGAGAGGAGCCACCACAGTCATATCGTGGAGGATCCATAGGGAACCCAGCAGACACTGACAGATGAACAAGGGACCTATAACCACAGCCATTCAATCAACACAGGATAGGCCAATGAGACAGAAACCAAGGATTTTCCACACAAGGACCCCTAAGCTCGCAACATTAAAGCAGCCTTAATACTCACCCACCACGACTTAGGGAACTGAGCGGAAGAGGGGGCGGAAAGATTGTGAGAGCCGTGGTGGGGGAGACTGTCCGGAGGCATGGCACCCATCAGTAACAACACACTTGGGACAGGAAGACCGGGCTGAGTACTAGGATATACAGGATCCCTTGCCACAAGGACTAATACAGACAGCCCACGGAGGATATCCAACTGATCAGGGATGGGGAGGGGGGGGGGAATTGGGGAATTCGGGATAACAACGCATGGTTTGCCCACTAAATAATGTAACTCATTATGGACAATAAATATATATTTAAAAAAATAAAGAAGAGGATCAAATTTTCCCAATCTCGTGACCTTCTCAGGTGGAGGATCCCATGAGAAGGTCTGTCCTCATGGGGCTGTCACTCAGCAGACACAGAGCCCTCAGCTGCGTCCAAGATCAGATGCTCTTGGTGACGAGATCTGCAAAGTGTCCAGGACACTATCAAAAGTCATCTGTCCTACAACAACTAGGAGAACCTCCCCTTGGGTGGGCAAAGTCAATCAACAGTGACCAGTGCTACAATGACACAGATACCGAGACCTGGAGGCTATCTGAGAAGGAGATCCTGGAGAAAAGCTTGGAGTGGCAGTAAGACAGCGAGGGAGAGACAAGGAACAGGAAGGGGTCTGTGATAGTTTGAATGGATGTCCCCCACTAGATCCAGGAGCTTTGTTAAAGCTTGGGACTGGAGAGAGGTGTCATTGGGGGTGGATCCTAGAGTCCAGCCCTAAGGTGCTTCTGGG
>PVHP010009135.1:15690-51316 GCA_004024765.1 Zapus hudsonius
GCCGGGACATCGCCATGGCAGGATGGCGCCCCCTCTCTTGCAGCTAAGTGGGAAACAACTCCACCTTAGGCAATGCTTTGAGAAACTGTCCCTAGCCAATCCCGTGGCGCCTGGAGGTGGCAAGCAGGAGCCAGCCAATCATGGGACGATCCGTGTCTCTTTTCCTATAAAAGCGGCTGATTCTTAGTGTTGGGGCCCCCTCGCTTCCTTCCCCCCCCCTTCAAGCAAAGGC
Organism: Zapus hudsonius; assembly: GCA_004024765.1. Taxonomy (NCBI): domain Eukaryota; kingdom Metazoa; phylum Chordata; class Mammalia; order Rodentia; family Dipodidae; genus Zapus; species Zapus hudsonius. The sequence continues at coordinate 15,923 of PVHP010009135.1, forward strand.
TCTCCATTAAAGTGTGTTGAGAAAAATCCTCGAGTTGTGGTGTTGTTCCTCTCACTGGGCAGGGGGCTCGCCACAGGGGCAGATCTGGAATCCAGCCTAAGGTATGCAGAGAGCTGTCTGAGCTCTGAGGAAGCACTCTACTGTTTGCTGGTGTGTGTGTGGGGTTTCTCTCTCTGCTTGGACTTTCACCATTATGGAACTTCCCCTGGATCTGTAGCTTCAATAAATCCTTTTTCCCATAACTGTGTCTGGTTCGAAGGTTCATCCCAGCAGCTTGAGCTGACTATGACAGGGTCAGATTACCATTCAGAGTTCTGCCCTCAGTGACCGACCTATTTCCTCCAACCAGGCTCTACCTCCTAACACTCATCCAGCATGAGCTCATCAGTGGTGCATTTAGCACGGTCAGGATCCAATCATCTCTCAGTAGTGTCACCAAAGCCCCTGAGAACACTTCGTATCTAAACCACAGCAAATGAACTACCTGATCTGGACCCACTGGACATTCGTTTTTTAAATTTGTTTTTTAAAATATGGAATACTTGCTGGGCGTGGTGGCGCACGCCTTTAATCCCAGCACTCGGGAGGCAGAGGTAGGAGGATCACCATGAGTTCGAGGCCACTCTGAGACTACATAGAAAATTCCAGATCAGCTTGGGCTAAAGTGAAACCCTACCTCAAAAAAATTTTAAAAGGTGCTCATTTGGGCAGCACATATAGGAAAATTGGAACAATACAGAGAAGATTCACATGGCCCCTGAGCAAGGATGACATGCAAATTCGTAAAGTGTTCTTTTTTTTTTTTGGTTTTTCGAGGTAGGGTCTGACCTGGAATTCACTATTAAAGGCGTGCGCCACCATGTCCAGCTTAAAAAATACTTTTACTGTTTATTTGAGGAGGGAGAAGAGAGAAGGTGTGTGTGAATGGGCACACCGGGCCCTCTTGCCAGATGTTTGCACCACTTTTTGCTTCTGGCTTTATGTGGGTGCTGGGGAACTGAACCCCAGGCCAGTACCTCAGCCCTCGGTTGGCAGTTCTCTGTCACAGGCCTCTCTCGTACCTATCTGGGATAAACGAGAGAAAAAGAGCCCAGGAAATGCACTATCGGAAGATCAAACCTGGTGAGAGGAAGTGAGGTCCTTGGGGACACGCCCCTTGAAGGGATAGTAGGGTCTTTGGGGACAGACATGCCCTTCGAGGGGATGTTGGGATTCTGGCCGATTCATGGCTCTCTCTTTGCTTCCAGCTGCCTTCGGGTGAGTGGTTTCTCCATCATAAATGTCAGCCTCACCACAGGTCGATAGGCAATGCACCTACGGACCTCCACCAGCACAAATAGTTTCTCTTATTTCTCTTACTTATCAGGTGTTTGTTACAGTAACAATTAAGTGGACTAATGCACATTAATATTTTACTTAAGTTGTTTATAACAAATCAGGATAAGTTTTAATGTGGTGTTTGAATCAGTAGTTTGTACTGTTTCCAGAAGGCCCATGTTAGCTCTTTCTGGAATAATCAGAGACATTGTATGATGTCATCATTAGGCTCTTGGATTCTAGAGCCTGAATGCCAGGATTTTTTTAAAAGCAGGGCCTCACTCTAGCCCAGGCTGACCTGGAACTCACTCTTTAGCCCAGGCTGGTGTTGAACTCACAGTGATCCTCCTACCTCAGCCTTCTGAGTGCTGGCATTAAAGGTATGTGCCAAAATGCCTGGCCCTTTCTTTTTTCTTTTTGGTTGTTTTATTTTAATCTCATCCATTTAATCTCTTCTCTTGGAGTTTTTTTTTCCCCCAAGGTAGGGTTTTGATCTAGCCCAGTCTGACCTTGAATTCACTAGTAGTCTCAGGGTGACCTTCGTGATCCTCCTGCCTCTGCCTCTGAATGCTGGGATTAAAGGCTTGCATCACCACACCTGGCTCAGATTTTCATATCTATAACAAAATCCAGGGCTGGAGAGATGGCTTAGTGGTTAAGGTGTAAGCCTGCAAAGCAGAAGGACCCCAGTTTGATTCCCCAGTACCCATGTAAAGCCAGATGCACAAGGTGGCACATGTATTCTGGAGTTTGTATGCTGTGGATGGAGGCCCTGGCACACCCATTCACTCTATCTACCTCTTTGTCTCTCACTCTCAAATAAATAAATAAATAAAATAAAACACCTTTAATCCCAGTACTCGGGAGGCAGAGGTAGGAGGAGTTCAAGACCACCCTGAGACTACATAGTGAATTCCAGGTCAGCCTGGGCTAGAGCGAGACCCTACCTTGAAAAACAAAACAAAACAAAAAAAATCCAACCTGCTCGATTCATTTGTGAACATTTAGGATATATAATGCTTGGCATGAAGTACTTGACATTCATGTTAGCTCTCATTATTTGAATGAAACTGAGTACTACTTATCAGCTCCTTAGCACGCATCTAATTTACAAATGGTGGAGTACTTTTAATGTGAAAAAGAAGGAACTAATCACCTTTGAAAGCATGAAAAGCAATGGTGAGAGATAACCAAGAGGGGCTGAGAAAATAACTGAGTGGTTAGGTGCTTGCTTGCAAAGCCCGACAGCCTAGTTCAATTCCCAAGCCACTCATGTAAGCAAGATGCAAAAAGTGGCTCAAGCATCTGAGGTTCATTTGCAATGTCAAGAGGGCCTTGACATGCCCAGGTAGACAAGCCTCCTTCCTCCCACTTCTCACACACATGTGTAAATAAATAAATGAATAAATACTAGATAAGAGCCCTGCGCTGGGGGAGGGGGGGCGAAGTGGCTGCATGGGCAAGAGATATTGAGTAGAGCTGGGTTATCTTGACCTTGACATTAAAAAAATTATTTATTTATTGGACAGGAAGAGAAAGAAAGAAAACAGGCACCCCAGGGCCTCCTGCTTCTGCAAAGAACTCTGGATACACTCGCCACTTGTGCATCTTGGTTTTACATGGGTACTGGGGAATTGAACCCAGGCTGGCAGGCATTGCAAGCAAGTGCCTTTAACTGCGGAGCCATCTCTCCAGCCCTGAATTTAAAAAAATATTTATTTATGAGAGAGAGAGAGAGAGAGAGAGAGAGAGAGAGAGAGAGAGAGAGAGAGAGTGAGAGAGAGCGAGCATGCTAGGGCCTCCTGCCACTGCAAATGAACTCCAGATACATGCACCACTTTGTGCATCTGGCTTTATGTGGGTACTGGGGTATCAAACCTGTACCATCCAGCTTTGCATGAAAGTGGCTTTAACTGCTGAGCCATCTCTCCAGCCCTGATCCTCAAACTCTCGCGACTGTTTTCTGCACCGAGCCCGCCCACTGTTGTCAGAAGGATTAGCACCAGCAAAGCCTGCAGCCGCTCCTCATTCCTCAGCTTATGAACTTGTAGTGACATTTGTCACAGCTGCTTGGCACCTCCTGGAAGCGCCTCTCTTACTTGTCATACAGTCGCATCCTGCTTTCCTTTGGCCCCTCCTATGAATGCATCTTGGCCCTCTTGGGGTGGTCATACCTCCTAAGTGCCAGTTTTTCAGGGATCTATCTGCCCTTGGTCTGTTTATTATTCTCTACTTTCTGTTAATTATCTCTCCTCCCTTCTTTTGAGTCAGGGGCTTGCGATGTAGCCTTGCGGGAAGACAGCTCAGGCTGGCCTTGGGCTTGAGATCTTCCTGCCTCAGCCTTCTGAATGCTGGGATTACAATGTGCTCACCAGCCCTGGCTCCTCTGTCAATGGTACTACCTCAAGTTCCTGCTTCTCACACCCACATGGCTGGGTTTGTCACAGACACTTCAAACAACAATGGCCACAACAGAGCTCCCTGGGGTAGAGTTGCTAGTCCAGGTGGGCATTATCCTGCTCACACTCTTCCCCTAAGAGCGAGAGGCTGGCTGTGTGCCCAGAGGAAGGGGGAGCCCCTGGGTGCTGACTGGTTGGTCAGCCGCACAGCTACCTAGGCAGAGTATTGCTTGACCTGTGCAGACTCTACTGATAAACAATCAGACAGACCAATGAGAACATTCTGGGAAAAGACTGGAAGGGAAACTCAGGATCAGGAAATTATTCCAAGAGAAGAAAACAGAGCAGATATTAAAAGCTACACATCAAATAGGATTTGCTTATCCACGAAACCATCCAAAATGAGCTCAGAGAGAAAGAGAGCATGAGGTCAGCGAAGAACATCTCCAGATGGGGCCTTTGGCACCCTTGCAGGAGGACACCCGGGACAGGCTTAGGTAATGCTCTGGGGATGATTTCGTTTAGCACGATTCTGGGTTTTTTCCCATTTCAGTTGCAAATTCGAAAATGCTTTATTTTTTCTAATTTCTGGTCATTAAAACAAATCACTGAAGCATTTCAGTTTTGTTTCGGCCCCTAATCTTTTTCCTTTCTCTATCTTTTGCTTTTTCCATCTCCTTTTGTTGAGTCTCTTCTAGAAACTGTTAAGTATCTTCTAGAATTTGGAGTAGACTACGTATAAACACAGCCTAGGGGTGCCTGTCATTGTGTTCCTTTTGCTTGGTGGTTTGGTTACTAAGAGGTGCAAAGGATGGGCCCCAACAGAGCAGCTATTGAGCTTGGTAGTTAGAAGGGCAATTTATATAACATCTGTGTATATTTTCTTACCTGCCAAGCAGAACACGTCATTCTTACCAAATGTTCAATTTTGAAAGATGTTTTTGAACAACATATCAGATTTCTACAAATAGAAAACAATAATCTTGAAAAAATACATTTATTATTATGATGACGATTTTGAGGCATGGTCTTTCTATGTGAAGTTCAGGCTAGCAATGAATGTTTGATCCTCCTGCCTCAGCTTCCTGAGTTCTGGGGTTAGAGGGATCTGCCACCACTCTCAGGATATATGTGTATTCATTCTTTTTTAATATTTAATTTAAGAGAGAGAGAGAGAGAGAGAGAGAGAGAGAGAGAGTGTGCACCAGGGCCTCCAGCTACTACAAATGAACTCCAGACACATATGTCCTCTGAGCACTGGGGAGTTGAGCTCTGGTCCTTCTGCATTTCAGGCAAAGCCTTAACCGCTAAGCCATCTCTTCAGCCCTATTCATTCTTAATCACCCCTTTCTCAGGTCTGCTTCCCAATTCTGCCATCTCCTGACTGCTCCTCTATTTGAAAGGTCCCATGTATGATTGACAGCATTTCCCTGGAGTCAGACCCTGGCAGATTTCAGCTCTGCTACTTGTCAACTATGTGACATTGACAAGTCCCTCCTTTATGGTCTTCTCATCCCAATTTCTTCATCTAAAAAGCAGGGAAAAAGATAGGAGATACCCAAAAAGATGGTATGAGGATTAGATGGATTATATTTTTGCATGTGTTCATGGGCACATGTGCCAAGGGGTGCGTGTGGAGGGCAGAGGACCTCCTTGAGGCATTTGTCCTTATTCTTATCATCCACATTCTAGTCAGTTCAGAAATCCAGAAGCAGGGGCTGAAGAAATGGCTCAGTGGTTAAGGTCTTGCCTGCAAAGCCTGACAACCAGGCCTTGATTCCTCAGAACTCAGATGCACAAGTAGCACATATATCTAGAGTTGGTTTGCAGTGGCTAGAGGCCTGATGCACCTATTCTCTCTCTCTCTATATATATATATGTATATATATACATATATACATATATACATATATACATATATACATATATATATATGCTTGCAAATAAATGAAATAGTTTAAAAAAGGAAATCCAGAAACAGTGCTAGTCTCTTGGTTTTCAACATTAGCAAGTAAATAAAGCATAAATGTCATCCAGAGCCTTCGTGATCTGCCCACAATGCTGCCAGCATATCTCTTGCTCATTCTTCAGACATCCCCCCTCTCTCTGGTCTCTGTACCTTAGCCCTCAGGGTTCTCCTTGCCTGGAATTTTATCCCTCTGGATGGACATTGTTCTTCTGCTTTCCTCCCCTCCTGAGCAGATCAATGATGGCCCAGTACCTACAGCTCCTCCCTCCATCTGGAAGATCTCGGTGACTCCCTGGGGAGTCGGCAGGAAAGCCCTGAAGAGTTAGAGCAGGAAGGATTGCTCCTGCTTGAGTGTTCCTGGTGTGTGAGCATTGTACTTGCTGCCCTCATCTGTAATGTGAGGAAATCAAGACATTCTCTGCTCAGGCATCTGGGCCTTAGTCAGAGTTTTAAATGAAGTCAAGGCTGTGAAAGCCTCGTGGTGCAAAGTCATGCTATACAAATGTGCCAAGCGCCCTTATTATAATCAACAGGATTGAATGGTGAGATCGTGCCCTGGAATTGGATCCATTACCTGTCATAATAGATCATAATGCCTTAGCATGAGGGCCCACTCTGTGCTGTGCAGGGATCCTTTCATTTTTACAACAAGGCTCAGAGAGGTGCATGTTTGCTTCATAATATACTCATTTACTAGGGTTGGAACTTGACCATAAGGGGGTGGGTAGCCCAGCTGGCCTGGAACCTGGGTTCTTAGCAGTGCCCACCTGTCTCTGGACATCTCCAGGGATGATAGGAGCCCATGTAGTGTTCGGAGCAGCAGCTCCCAAGCAAGGGCGTCAAGCCACAGACAGTGACAGCTGGAGAAGCACCTCTAAGCACAGCCGTCAGAAGCAGGGAGAGGAGATCCCTAGGGCTTTACTGGCTAGCCAGTCCAGCTGAATTGATGATCTCTAGGTTCAGTGATAGATCCTGTCTTAAAAAGTTTGGAGTGTGTCAACAACAGCTGGAATAAACAGAGACCACTGTCATGAAACACAGTTGACTACCATGAGTAGGCTGAACACACTGCCTACTGGTAGAGAACAGTGAACCATGAAGGGAGCACTTGTGCAATGGAGGCACCAAAGCCTGGGGGAGGCAATCAACAGATGACAATTCAGCCAAGAAATCCACTCAGTGAAGGGGAGTCCATGACTGGAACTGGGATTTCAGGGTAAATTACATAGGGAACCAATATCTTAGGACACCAAAGAGAAACTCACTTTATAAGTGATTTACAAAAAGCTACCAACAATAGAATCTAGCCAACTCAGGAAAGTGTATCTTAATTAACCTATACTGATCTAACTCTCCAATACTGATCTAATTCTCCGATGGAGATTCTGTTTGTATTTTTAAGAAGGCACCGAGAGAGCTGTGGCTCTTCCAAACCTACCAATGAGCCACAGGCCGATAGCTGTCTTCCTGGCAAGAGATGCACCACCCCAGACCTACTGTGGAGGCTCCACATAGAACCCCGCAGGCAGTGATGGGATAAACAAGAAACCTATAACCACAGTCAATTGATCAACCCAGGATGAACCAGCGAAACAGACACCAACGATTTTAAACACAACCTCAAGCAGAAGCACAGAGGCCCCTAAGGCCTCAACTACAAAGCAGCATTAACTCTCACCCACCATGACTCAGGGAATTGAGTGGAAGAGGGGGCGGAAAGATTGTAAGAGACATGGTGGGGGAGAATATCCAGAGACATTGCCCACTCAGTAACAACATGCAAAGGGGGGTGGAACCGGGTTGACGCCTAGGCTGTTCACAACCCTCTACCCCATGGACTGATGCAGACTGCCCATGGAGGAAGATATCCAACTGACCAGGGACAGGGAAGAGGGAGATAAGGGAACTGGAGACATCAACACATTATTCCCTTATTAAGTGTATCTAATTATGGATAATAAAAATAAAGAAATTAAAAAAAGTTTGGAGCGTGATTGAGGAAGACACCTGTTGCTAACCTCTGCTCTCCACATACATGTGCACAAGCACATGTACACCTAGACACCTACCAACATGTACATGCAGACACATCACCCCATCTACATGCTTACACAAAGCACAATGCATCCTGTCCATTTACAACACCGAGCAATAAAGACTCATGATGCCGACATAGGTCTGTGGGACCTCGGGGAAGCGAGTGCCAGACTTGGCTGAGAGCTCAGGAAAGCCTCTTGAAGGAGGTTAACATTTAAGCAGGAACCCCAGAAGGAGACAGCCTTTCTCAGGTGGAGCGAGTGGCCAAGTGGGTTTCTTTTCTTTTCTTTTTTTTTTTTTGGTTTTTCAAGGTAGAGTCTCCCTCTAGCCCAGGCTGACCTGGAATTTACTATGTAGTCTCAGGGTGGCCTTGAACTCAAGGCAATCCTCCTACCTCTGCTGGGATTAAAGGCGAGCGCCACCACGCCCAGCTCCAAGTGGGTTTCTTGTTAGACATGGAACCACTTAGGTCAGATGTGGTATTGGAGAAACGAGTGATTTCAAGATGGAGAGATTGATGAAGGAAAGCCACATATATGACTCCTTGTCCTTCTGATGGCTGTCCCCTCCCATCTGGATCAGCAACCCCACTCACACTGGATCCTTTGTTCCTAAATCGGCACCGTGTGTGAATTTGGCTGTTCTTCCCTGTGTCTACCTCTGACCCTCCTTCTTTCTGCCTCACCATCCCTTTCTGGACCTCCATGTCTTCCAGTTCTGATGGTCCATAATTCCTTTTTTTTTTGTTGTTTTGTTTTCTGGCTACCCTTGCCTCACCACGCAGCTGTGCCCCTCTGACAACCATTTAAAGGACATATTGGCTAACCGCAGACAACAGTCTTTTTTCATACATAAGTGAATCACATTAATGCCATCATTTCTGGGAACCCCAAACTATTTTATATAATAAACATAGTTTGAGGACTACCAAACATTAGAATTCAACAAACAGACCACATTCTGTCAATAGTGACATAGTTTGAAATCTAGAACTTGGGTGTATATATTGAGTTGTATAAGGCTTGTGATTTAGTGCAACACAAGTGTGAATTATTTAGAGTGAACTTGCCAAATGCTATGCTTTATGGAGATGCTGTTTACATGTGTATGTTGACATTTTCTTCAGAGCTATGTAATTTGGTTCTGTGCCTGCTTAGCTGGTCATCAAACTAGGCAGTGGAGACATGAATGTTACTGCATAGCTGATAGAATAATATGTTGTGCTAAAGGTTCTTTGCATATGTAGCATATTTTCCTGTTTTTTTTTTCTATGATTTTGGAGGCTCAGGGCAAAATTAAATGAGGTGTGCTAGTACCCAACTCCTATAGCGGATTCTGAAGGTACTTCAGATCACTCTGAGTGGTTTTCCTGATAACTTTACCCCTTTGCTAACGATGCAATGAAGAATTTAAACAGACACTTCTAAGTCTCTGAGAATGGGCTCTTGTGGTCCATGGGATGTGACTGTCTTATTGTCACCTTGGCTCTGTTCTTTCTCTGTCCTTACCCACACCATACTGTCTTCTTGGCCTCTGCTCTTCCCGGGCAGCTGGACATTGGTGGAAAGCTGCCAATCAGGTTCTCCTGGCTCCAGCCACCAAGACTCTAAGCTTCCCCATCACTCATCTTTATTTGGTCAGTCTATAGTTTTCAGTGCGTTTATTCTAAATCTTTTCTGGTCTGCTCGATTCCCAGCCTTCACTTGCTCATCTTTTGGCAAATGAACTTGAACTTCTACTTGTGAACTTCTACTTCACAGAGGAAACTGGTGGGCATCTGAATGAATCAATCCCTTGTGTCTCACTTCTCAGACTTCTCAGGGGAAGAGTCATGCCTGACCTCTAGGGCCAGCGAGTCTATTTCCTGTATCCTCCCTCCCTTCCTCAGGGAGCCCTCAGCCACAGCACCATTTGGGGCTGTACTCTCTGCTTTGGCTTCTCCTGCAATACCCACCTCCCACCTCTCACCCAACATCGTTTCCACCCCCCTCTTCCTTCTGGGACCTGCCGAAGCCATCCATCTACATATATGCATCTCATTAAAATTAGCATCATCTTTCTTTTCACGCTATTTGCAGATATCTTTTGCTCAACCTTTTAGGACTTTGTTTTGTTATGTAACGTGCCTTGAAAAATTTTCCAACAGCAGACCGAAATCTCCTTAGCTCAGTTGTTATTATTTATCTTGTGTCAAGGAGCAAGAGAACAAGGCCTGGGCAGTGTGAGACAGAGCCTCAGTGGCCCTGAGTGACTCACTCCCAGCACATGGGCCCAGCACATCTATCAATGACACCCTGGTCATCGTTCCGTTCAAGATGCCAAGTTATCCCTGCCCCTCCAGTGCTCGTGTCTTACTAACTGAAACCTTTGGATGGTTAATCTCCATTGTCAATTGGACAGGGTTTAGACTCACCATGGAAACAGATCTCTGGGCCTGTCTAGATTTAGCTTTATTGAGGTGGGAAGTCCCACCCTAACTGTGAGTGGAGCCCTGGAATGGGCTGGGGTCCTGGACCTAAAGGACTGCATAAAGCAAATCACTAGCATTTATCCTTTTCTGAGTCCTGACAGAGCGTGCGATGTGACCAACTGCTTCAAGTGCCTGTTGCCATGCTTCCTCCACCATGATGGACTGTACTGTCTACTCTGCACCCGAATAAATCCTTCCTTCCTTAACTTGCTTTTGTCAGGTGCTTTGTCATAGCAATGAGCAAAGGAACCAGTACAGCATTTAATCACAGAAAAGGTTGATTTCAAAGAATGGTTTTCCTTTTTTTGTTTTTGTTTTTTGAGGTATAGTCTCTCTCTAGCCCAGGCTGACCTGGAATTCACTATGTAGTCTCAGAGTGGCCTCAAACTCATGGTGATCCTCCTACCTCTGCCTCCCTAGTGCTGGGATTAAAGGTGTATGCCACCACACCTAGTCTGATGCCTGATTTTCTTTTTTAATTTTTTTAAAAATTTATTTTCAAGGAGGGGAGGGAGGAGAGAGAGAGAGAGTCAGACACACACACACACACACACACACACACACACACACACACGCACACACACACACACACACAGAACCCAAGCATGCCAGGGTCTACAGCCACTACAAACTCCAAACAAGATGCATGCACCACTTTGTGCATCTTGGGTACTGGGGAATCCAACTGGGGTTGTTTGACTTTGCAGGCAAGTGCTCAGGAGTTACATTTTTGTGTGGCTGTAAGTAACCTAGTGATAAATCTATGACCCGATGGTACAAAAGTTCCTCAGTCTCTATGACAGCAAGGCCTGATGGCCACCTTAGAGGTTTCACAACTGGACAAGTGGAAGGCCTCAGTGATCCCAAGAAACAGAAATGGAAATAGTTCTTCCTTGCAGCAGCCCTTCTCTGCCCCAGTGCAAGATGGCTTGGAGCACCCGGTTCCCCGGGCAGAAGATCTGAGGGCTAGAGTGGCCCAGCAGCAAGAATGACGAGCTGCTTGGACGGTTTCTAATCGTCAGCCAGATGCTGACTTCATCTGAAATGTGCTTCTGGGGTGGTTTAGGATTCACAGCCCAGTGTCACTACTCGAGCCTGTCACCCTGGGGACACAGCCAGTCCTCCACGCAGACTTGTTGGAGGCATGGAAGGGTTCGTGTATCCTGCTTTCAGTCATGTCTGACATTGACTCCAGTGAGACCTCTCCAGGACTCTCATGTGTGTCGGTGACATGGAGTACTAGAAATCTGACAACTTTGGGTCAGTATGTAGGAACCTTTGACTTTCTACCATCATGTGGCTTTAAGGACAATGCAGATGAAATGGAAGCAGAAGGCTTGTCAAACTTTAGTCTGCTAAGCATAAAATACATTGAAACAACCCTCTTCCTTCAAAACTATTCAGAACAGTAGTTTCATGACTTCTGCCCTTATCCTATAGATCACATAAGCCAGGAACTGTGTGACCACAATGCTGAATTGTCAATAATGACATTTACATCTTGGGCTGTCCCACTATTCTCTCTCTCTCTCTCGCTTTCTGTCTTTTATAATTTTATTTATTTATTTGCAAGCAGAGAGAGATAGAAGAGAGACAGAGAATGGACATGCCAGGGCCTCCAGCTGCTGCAAATGGACTCCAGATGCATGCAGTACTTTGTGCATCTGGCTTTACATAGTTACTAGGGAATTGAACTCAGGTTGTTAGGCTCTGCAGACAAGCACCTTAACCACTGAGCAATCTCTCCAGCCTCCCGACCATTTTCTCTTAATCTCCACAAAATACTGCACCATTGTGGAATGAAATCTGCTCATGGAGGGCTGACAAGATGTGTGGTGGATTGCATGTCCAATGCCTTCACTGCCTCATGTGTTTGTGATTGAGCCTCAAGTCAATTCCCAGCTGATAGGGCCTTTGGGAGGTGGAGCCTTGAAGAAAGAGGGGTGCACCTTGAGGTCTGTTAGTCCAGCCCTACCAGGTGTTCTGAGTTTAGTCACTCTTGTTGCTGCCTCCCAGCTGATATGACCAGATGTGATGCCCAGCCTCTGCTCTGCCATGCTTTACCCACCATGATGAGACTTCTTGAAACTCTAAGCCAAAATGAACCCCTTCCTCCCCTAAGCTGCTTCTGGTCAGGTGTTTTGTCTCAGCCAGGCGAACCCAGCCCCGTGGTGGTGGTGGGTTGTTAATTTAGGGTTCTTTCACACCTGTGAATGTATTTTTCTCTTTCACATCCACATCCCCAAGCTAGGAGCTAAGGGAAAGAGAAGAGGGGAGGACTTCTTTGGCAACCATGGAGGGACTGTCTAGGGCACATTGATGAAGGAGGACTCAGGGAACCCAAGCTGGGAGCATCAGTGTCTCTAGTTCTGCAGAGAAGTGACCGGAAATCATCACATCTTAGATTTTATTTATTTTTTAAGAAATCTTTTTAGGGGCTGGAGAGATTGCATAGTGGTTAAGTCGTTTGCAAATCCTAATGATCCAGATTTGATTCCCCAGTCCCCACATAAAGACAGATAAACAATGTGGTGAATGTATCTGGAGTTCTTTGGTAGTGGCTGGAGGCCCTGGAATATCTCTCTTCCCCCCCTGCTTGCAAATAAAATACATATATTAAAAACAAAAATTATGTCGATGCTGGAGAGATAGCTCAGCCATTAAGTCATTTGCCTGCAAAGCCTAACAACACTGGTTTGAATCCCCAATACCTATATAAAGCCAGATGCACAAAGTGTATGCATCTGGAGTTTGTAGTGGCTAGAGGCCCTGCTGTGCTCATTCTCTCTCTGCTTGCAAATCAATCTATTAGTAAATAAATACTTTTATTTATTTGATAGAATATGGGCATGCCAGGGCCTTTTGCCATTGCAAAAGATGCATGCTCCACTTTGTTCATCTGGCTTTACACGGTACTTGGCAAATTGAACCCTGACCAGCAGGCCTTTACAAACAAGTGCCTTTAACCACTGAGCCATTTCTCCAGCCCCCACATCTAAAAAGAGGGACAAAATTAATATGGAAGAACAGACGGCCTCAGCCAAAAGTCTCCTCAGCAAAAGAAATACTTTGGGAAGTATCTCCATACCTGATTTCAAGATATATTACAAAGCCATTCTAACTAAAACAGCATGGTCTGGCACAAAAACAGACACACAGATCAATGGAATAGAAGACCTATCTCTAAATACGAGCAACTACTGCTACTTCATCTTGGACAAAGGGGCCAAAAATACACACTGGAGAAAATAAAGCATCTTCAATAAATGGTGCTGGAGACATTGGGTAACCGCCCCACCCCATGTGTCATGGTTTGATCCAGGTGTCCCCCACAAACAAATGCATGTGTTTTGGGTAATCAATCCTCAGCTGATGGCAGTTCGGAAATTACAACCTCACTAGATCTGTGTTGTTGGGGGCGGGCTTTTGGGGTTATAAGCCAGCTTCCCCTTGCCAGTATTTGGCACACCTTCCTGCTGCTATTTCCAGTGCTGTGGCAGAGGTGATGTCCACCCCTCTGGTCATGCCATCATTTTCCCTGCCAGGATGGAGTCTCCCCTCAAGTCCATAAGCCAAATAAACCCATTCCTCCACAAGGTGCTTTTGTTATGGTTTTTTCTGCACAGCAACTACAATGCTGACCGCAACATCATGGAAAAATGAAATTAGACCCACTTCTCTCACTCTGAACAAAAGTCATCTCCAAATGGATTAAGGACCTCAATATAAGACCAGAAACCATAAAACGACTAGAAGAAAACACAGGAAGAGCACCCCACAATGTAGGTGTAGGGAAAGACTTACTGAATAAGACCAGTAGCTCAAACACTGGGACCTCATGAAACTGAAAAGCAACCGTACAGACAAGCACGTCATTAATGGAGCCAATAGACACCCACAGAATGGGAGAAAATCTCCACCAGCTCTACCTCCAACTTAGAATTTCAAAAAGGGGCCTTGTACATGCCCACACTCTTCTGTATTAGTGCTTTTGAAACCAGGATCCGGATGCTGGAGGCAGGTGCTGAGTCTGTCCCCAGCGCTCTTGGGAGGACTGATCAGGGAGGACTGGAGGCTGCAGACAGAAATCCTCCCGGACCCAAAGCCATCTGCCTACCTGGAGTCTAGACATGGATGCCACTGGAGGAGGGGCAGGCCCTGGCCTCTCAGGAAATGGAAGTCCAGATGCCCAGCTTTCTCCCTGACATGAAAACGTGGGCGTGGCAGCCTTCTGGGTGTCCCTGGATTCAATTTCACTGTCTTGACGGAATGAGGGAAGACGAGCCGCTTGGCGAAGTGTTCAAAGAAGAATGTTAATGACAGTGTGAACTTCACTTTTCAGCGTGAGATCATTGGTAGCAGAAGAGCTAGGGGTTTGTTTCTTCTTTTGTTCCTATATTATTTTTTTTCTACCACTTTTGCATCTTGGGTGATATTTGATAATGGAGAGAAAAAGAGGAGGAGACCCAAATGAACTCTGATCTGGTGTCGCAGTGGGTGGGTGTGTGGGAGGGTGTTCGAGGCAGTGTGTGTGTGTGTGTGTGTGTGTGTGTGTGTGTGTGTGTGTGTGGTGTTCGAGGCAGTGGGTGTGTGTGGAGGGGGTGAGGGTGTTTGAGGCAGTGGCAGGCAGCTCCCTGCATTCATTGGGATTTGAGGCCATTATGGCGTAGTAACTAGGCCAGTGCAGATGTCCCTGAGCCTAGGTCAGATCAGGGGACACAGGTAAGGACAGAGGGAATGGGTGTCAATGTGGCCATCCAGAGGGTGATGGGACAAGCCCTGGGCAGCTGCAGAGGTCCTGGGCTCTAGGCAGAGGTCCTGGGACAGAGGAAGCAAACTAGCAAGAGGGCACTGAGCGCCACGTGGACTCCTCCATTCACTGGGACGAGGGCACATGGGTGTCATTGTATTTCACATGGCAAGCTTTATTGAGTGACACCAGAGGAGTAGCTAAGGTCTCTGCTCTAAGTTCCGGGTGACCCTGAGCACATTACTTAACTCCTTTAAAGGCTGGACTTTTCCCATGTGTAAAATGATAGGGCTGAATGGGCAGGTGGACCTTTACATTTCTTCCTGCCCTAAGTTGGGAGAATGTTGACCTTGAACACAAATTTAGGGGACTAAATTTAACGGGGACTCACCACCACTCCTCCCCATGTATTCTGAGTGTGAAAAGCTCTCTTTGAGCAGGACATGCAAAAATACTTGATGATGAAAGCCATTTTAAAATTATTTATTTAGTGAAGAATATAAAGGAAAGCACCCCAGTGCTGGTAAGTAGCTGAACGAGGGCTGGGAAGATAGCTCAGTGGCTAAGAGGCGTGAGAGCCTCTCAGGCCAAAAACTACCAAGTTTGACCCCCCAGAACCCAAGTTAAAAAGCTTGGAATGAGCTGGGCATGGTGGCACACGCCTTTAATCCCAGCACTTGGGAGGCAGAGGTAGGAGGATTGCTGTGAGTTCAAGGCCAGCCTGAGACTACATAGAGAATTCCAGGTCAGCCTGGACTAGAGCGAGACCCTACCTCAAAAAACCAAAAAAAAAAAAAAAAACCAAACAAAAACAACAACAACAAAAAAAAAACCAACAAAACTTGGCATGGCCACACACATCTGTAACCCCAGTCTGCTTTGAGGGGCAGAGACGGGCTTCATTCTGATGGACAACAGCTTCAGGTTGAGGAAGAGACCTCATCTCCAAGAAATCCTGGGATAAGCAAGAGGCCGAGGTAGGAGGATCAGTGTGAGTTCGAGGCCAGCCTGGGACTACAGAGTGAGTTCCAGGTCAGCCTAGGTTCGAGTGAGACCCTACCTCAAAGTAAACAAAGCAAAACAAAAAACAACATAAAAGAAGACACCTGATGTTCTCCTCTGGCTTCCACATGCTGTGCATGGGGTGTGCACAGATGTGCACACTACACAGTACATATACCACACCACTCACAAAATCTACACACACACACACACACCAAAACAATAACAAACCCACCTGAGAGAGCCTTTTAGTATCTGCCAGGCAGGCTATTATGGGTTTTATTTGGAGTGTCAGAATTAATGGTTGGTAGCAGTTGCCTCCACCCTTCAAATAGAGACTCCCTGACCTTTGACCTCTTCCTTCCTTCCTCCCTTCCTTCTCTTTCTTCTTCTTTCTTCCCCTTAACATGGGAAGTCCAAGACGAGGAGATGGTAAGCTGCTCCTCGTGTGACCTCTGTTCCATATCCATGGCACAGAGGAGAGGTCTTTACTCACAGGTTATGATGATCCTAAACTGCTCAGGATGCAGAGGTGGGATGGAGAAAGAGAGAGAGAGAGTGTGTGTGTGTGTGAGAGAGAGAGAGACAGACAGACAGACAGACAGACACACACACACACACACACACACACACACACACACACACACACACGCGCACAAGGATGGTGGCCTAGGTCCCTCAAGCTTCCGGAAGAACGAAAGGCTCCTTTCAAGGACACAGATATTCTTGCAGACACAGAAGTGTGATGACCACAAGCATCCCACCTGCTCATGGAAATGACGCTTAGGGATTTTCTGGGTCTGCTGGAGGCAGTGGGCAGGGAGGAGGCAGGGAGGTTCTTTGCCCTTTGCCCTCAGTAACTTATCTCTGTGCATCTGTCTTCTCATGGAATTTGGCAGCAGGGCTTGAAAGCTGAAGATGAGAAATTTATCTAAAAAAGATAAACTAGTGACTTCAACTGCTAAGAATATCCACCTATTCCTGCCCGAGACCTCTCTGTTTTATATAAATCAATTGCTCGACAATTTTGGCCTATTTTGCACAGAATGGGAATTTTAGGGTTGCTTCCTTAGGGCTAACCTTTTTCTTTGACAATTGATAAAGCTTAACTTTATTAGAGATCCAGACCACAGGTCAGACCCAACCCACTCTCTTTTCCTTTTAAAAACTTTTTATTGACAATTTTCCTATATGTATATAATGTGTTTTTCCTGGTAATTCCCTTGCATTTTCTTCTCTTTCCCTCCTCCTCACCCCCTTTCACTGAGCCCCTTCTAACTAACCCCTTTTCCATTCTGATAGTCATTTATTTATTTATTTATTTGAGGTAGAGTCTTGCTCCAGCCCAGGCTGACCTGGAATTCACCATGTAGTCTCAGGGGGTCTCGAACTCATGGTGATCCTCCTACCTCTGCCTTCCAAGTGCTGGGATTAAAGGCATGCACCACCAGGCCCGGCTGATGTCTTTTTTTTTTTTTACCCTCTACCACTATCAGTGATGGAACACTGATGGGCCCAATATTTTTCAGGTCGTATACAAGTAAGGATAGCGGCTGTGAGGTCAGGAATGCAGCGGCCACTTCCTGTCCTGGAGACAGAGCTCCACAGCACTCCTCCCCATCCTCTGGCTCTTAGACTCTTTCTTCCTCCTCTTCTGCAAGGTTCCCTCAACCTTGGAGGGGTGACAGAGATGTCCCACTTAGCAGTGAGCTCAATCACTTTCTCTCACCACTTTGGTCAATTTTGAGTCCTTCAGTAGCCACTGCCAACTGCAAAAGAAGCTTCTCTGACCATAGACGAGAGCAGCACTGAGAGAACTAACCTTTTGACTCTCATTTCTTTTCCCCCCATCATTTCTCTTTTTGAAAAATATTTTATTTATTTGCAATCAGAGAGAGAGATAGAGAGGATGGGTGTGCCAGGGCCTCTAGCTCTTTAAATGAACTCCAGATGCAAGTGTCACTTTGTGCACCTGGCTTTACGTGGGTACTGGGGAATCGAACCTAGGTCATTAGGTTCAGGAGGCAAGCGCTTTTACCACTGAGCCACCTCTCCAACTCTCCCCCCATTTCTTTAAGTTAAGAAAGACACATATTCCCTTCCTTAATTGTAAGCATTCTAAAAAGTTAGGTGTTTTAGAAATCACAATGAGTTTAAACCGGGTCTGGTGATTCACGTCTATAATTCCAGAACCCAGGGAGCTGAGTTGGGGGGATATTTCCACAAGTTCGAGGCATGCAGCACCAACATAGTGAGTTCCAGGCCAGAATAAGAAAAAGAAATAACTGATGCAAGAGTCCCGGATGTACTGACACAAGGAAGGGGAAGTGAGGACTTGAACTTGGCAGTTGTCATCCTAGGATCATCCTCTGTCTTGTTATTTAAATTCATTTTGATTGTATTATTGCTGAAGTTCGGCTAAGGGCTGGAAAGATGGCTTAGCAGTTAAAGGCACTTGCTAGCAAAGCCTGTCAGCTTGGGTTCAATTCCCCAGGACTCACATGAAGCCATTTGCACAAGTGGTTCATGCATCTGGAGTTCCTTTGCAGCATCAAACTCTCTCTCAAAAATAAATAAATATTTAAAAAATTTAAAAACATCTAAGTAAACTTTGCATTTTATCTAAAGATTTATTTTTGACCTTAGTGAAACCTTTAATTCTTGTAAAATGAAATTAAGCTTTTTTTTTTTAAATTAAAAATCTTGATTCTGGGCTGGAGAGATGGCTTAGTGGTTAAGGTGCTTGCCTGCAAAGCAGAAGGACCCAAGTTCGATTCCCCAGTACCCACATAAAGCCAGATACACACAGGGTGGCACATGTGTCTGGAGTTCGTTTGCAGTGCTTGGAGGCCCTCTTCTCTCTGTCTGCCTCTTTCTCTCACACACTCTCTCAAATAAATAAAAAAAAATTTAAAAAAGATTAAAAAATCTTGGTCCTAAAAATCAGTATGCAATTCTGTTAGGGTCTTCAGATAAAAAAATGAACGAAACTAAGAGAACACTATTTTTTCCAAGTTAGACAAGATACTTTTCTCCCTGCCTGAATTCCATGGGCTTAGAGTCAAGTGAACAGAATTGTATCTTTAGGCGACTAAATCAAGCATTAATAATAATGTATTCGGTGGAGATATACTTAGATGAGGGTGGAAAGATGGACTTTGAAATCAGTCATTGTGGATGACAACTCTCCTGTATGCTTAGATTTTGGGCAGGTTCCTGTTCTAGCCTCAGTCTTCTTGTTTTTGCAATGGGAATATGACTCCAGGCATCACTGATTGGCTGTAAGAATTAGGAGAAAAGATACATAGAATGGACTGTGCACAGCGAATGTTCTAGAAAATGCGATCTTCCCAGTTCCTTGACACATTTTGCTACATAAAGCCACATTTTCATGCTTCTGGCCCCTGAATTTATAGTTTCTCAGCTTGACGTTGGGCCACTGTTGTCGTTAGCTTCCTCACTGCTGTGCAGAGAAGAACCCCAAGGAAAAGCTGTTTGTGGAGGAAAGGGCTTATTTTGGTTTACAGGCTCGACGGGAAGCTCCATGACGGCAGGGAAAATGACAGCATGAATAGAGGGTGGACATCACTGCCTGGCCAACATCATTGGTGGCCACCATCAGCAGGAGAGTGTGCCAAACACTGGCAAGGGGAAGCTGCCTATGACACCCATAGACCCGCCCCCAACAACACACCTCCAACAAGGTTCCAATTCCAAACTGCCATCAGCTGGGGATCAAGCATTCAGAACACATTCGTTTGTGGGGGACCCCTGGAGGAAACCATCACAGGCACCTTCCCCACCTTCATGTCAGAACTTTGCAAACAGAGGCCAGAGGCCATCAGGCTCCCCTAAGAGGTATGCTAATTCCCACCGAGATCAAGATGGTAGCCAGGAAATTCTCAACCCACACAGGAAAGAGGACTATGTGTTAGACACTACGTATGTTGAAAACCGAGTGTCAAAAGTCAAAACATTAACTACTGAAACAATCAGATGACGTAAGCTATTAAAGCAAACTTCCCTTAGCTTCTATATTGCTCTCAGCAAAGCTAGGAACTGAGCTCATGACTGTTGAACGGTTGGCAGTGGAGCAGAAATTCACTTGAACAACAGATCTGGAACCTAAAATGTCTTTTTTTAAATCTTCTCTATGACTTTATTCTTCTTGGGAACTGGGCACTTTCAGTTTTCCCTTTCTGCTTGCAGTTTTATATATATATATATATATATATATATATATTGTCTATAATGAGTTACATTATTTAGTGGGCAAACAATGAGTTGTTATCCCCAATTCCCTGATGCCCCCCTCCCCATCCCCAGCTGGATATCCTCTTCCATGGGTCCTCTGGATCAGTCCTTGGGGCAGGGGACCATGGATAGCCTAGTATTCAGCCTGGTCCTCCTGGCCCAAGTGTGTTGTTACTAAGGGGTGCCATGCCTCTGGACCGTCTCCCCCACCACGGCTCTCACAATCTTTCCGCCCCCTCTTCCGCTCAGTTCCCTGAGTCGTGGTGGGTGAGTAATAAGGCTGCTTTAATGTTGTGAGCCTAGGGGTCTTTGTGTCGAAAATTGTTGGTTTCTGACACCCTGGCTTATCCTGTGTTGATTGAATGGCTGTGGGTCTCTTGTTCGTCCCATCATTCTCTGCGGGATTCCATATGGATCCTCCACGATATGGCTGTGGTGGCTCCTCTCTTGCCAGGATCTCAGCTATCGGCCTACGGTCGGATGGTAGGGTTAGATGGGCCCCAGCTCTCTTGCTTTATCCTGAAAAATACAAACATAATCTCCATCGAAGAGTGAGATCAGTGTAGGTTAACAAATATACACAATTCTGGATTACCTAGATTCTATTTTTAGTAGCCTCCCTGTCAATCGCTCCCATAGTGCATCTTTTCTTGGGAGCCCGAGAGTATGGGATTCGGTGACTATCGCCCTGAATCCCCAGTTCCAGTCAAGGGCTCCCCCTCCCTAAGTGGAATATTTGGCCGAATTTAAAAGCTGTTGATTCTCTCCCCCTGGCCCAGGTTTCTCCATTGCACGAGTGCTCCTCTCTTGGTGGAAACTAAAATTTCTAAAGCTCAATGATAGGCAATTTATTTTGCTATTTTTATGTGTAACGAACATGTGCTCATTATATAAAATGACGAATTTCATTAGACATACATGTATACCCTGTACTTTGCTCATATTAATCTCCCCCCCCCCCAGCTGGCCTGTTCTTCTCTCAAAAAGACCTATCTCCAGCTTCACGCATACACATGTGTTTGTTGTTTTCCTGGCTGGTGTATGTGCATGTATTGATTGATATTATAAGTGTATGTGCAGGTGTACATGTGTGTGCATGTTTGTGGGGCAGAGGACAACCTCATATGTCACTCCTCAGGAATATTGTCCATCTTTTATTTAATTTTATTTTTGAGACAGGCTCTCTGATTGGCCTGGAGCTCACCAATTAGGCTAGACTAGTGGACCAGTGAGCCCAGAGATCCTTCTGTGTCCACCTCGCCGATGCTGGGATTACAAGCATGCATTACACCTGGAGTTTTTACATGGGAAACTGGGAATCGAATTCAGGCCCTTATGCACATGAGACGAGCACTTTGCTGAGCTGTCTTCCCGGTGTGTGTTCTAAAATCTAGATGCAAATTAGGAAAAGTGTAACATTTATCTTTCTATGTCAGGCTATGTCACGTAAATGATGATCTCCATGAGCCCTAGGGGAGTAATGTCTGCTGCTGTCTGGCTAAACGCATATATTATGCCCACCAAACTGCCTTAGAAGCACTTTATTTTATAAAATAAGCATCCCCAAACAATAATGCTATTCTCACTCTTGGCTTGAGAAATTTCTCTCTTTCAGATGGCGGTGGCCATTGGGATAATGCAAAAGACACCACAGTGCTGAGAAGAAGTGACAGTGGAATGTTCAGCACTGGGACATCTCTATCACACTTCCCGAGGCTCAGGGTCCATTGCGGAAGAGGTGGCGGAAAGATTGTAAGAGCCAAAGGAAGGGGAGGACTGCTTACAATGCAAACTTCCAGATACAAAATGGCCTTGATATTCATAACCTCACAGTGCCTACACATAATGGGGGGAAAAGATGACACTGAAACAAAACATAGACTAATTGAGAGGGGGAGGAGATGTGGGGGGGATCATGATGGTTTATGGTCTATAATTATGGAAACTATCAATAAAAAGTTAAAAAATGATAATCTCCACTTCCATTTACTTTTTTTCTTACACACGACAAGCTTATTCCTAATGGCTGAATAAAGCTCTGTCGTGTGTTTACATACATCACGTTTTCTTTATCCATTGATATGTTGATGGATGGTCTGGATTCTTATATTCAGTCACTCATTTCCTACAACTTGTCATGCTTTTTTCTTTTGGGTGTTTGGGACCGAACCCGAGGCCTTGTGCTCACTTGGCAGACACTCTACCACTAAGCTAAGTCTCCAACCCCCAGTGGTTTTTCTAATGTTTCTTGGTTGATGTCTGGGTGTAGTATTTACTCAACTTGGTCTTCAGTCTGTGCTAAGTCTTTCTTCTGCTTGACCAAGTCTATTGGCGAGGACTTCCAGTGTGTGAGCGTGTATTTGCAAGCAGAGAGAGAAAGAGAAAATGAACGCCAGGCTCTGCAAGCAAGTGTCTTATCCACTGAAAATCTCTTCACTCCCACCGGGTTTTGTTTGTTTGTTTGTTTTTAGGTTGCTCCCACATCTTACGATCTTGGCATAACCTGGAGTGAACATGGGCTAGAAACGGTGTTGGCTTCAATCCCTTCAGTATCTAGAAGAGAGATTGCTGTGGCCTATGGCTGTTTTATCTTTTGTATTTAGGAGCCTCCATACCATTGTCCATAATTCCCACACCAAATGAATGGAGCTCTGCCTAGCTGCTCTGAGGGTGGCTCTCACTGCCCTCAAACTCAGATCCTTTCCCATGAGTCTCCCAGGTGCTAGGATTGCAGGCATGCCCCACCATGCCTAGCTAGAGGGCATTTTTAACGCTTCATCTTGAACACTGTAACTGTACTTTGAGACATGCTCATTTATTTACCCGTCACACCATACTCTCCTCTAAATGTTTTGGAATGGACGCGAAAGCTCTCAGCTCTTTGTTCTTCTATTCCTGGTTCTTCTAAGTAGGTGATGTGTTATGTTTCCCTCCCCTTTCATCATGTTCTCTTCCCTGACTCTTTTTGGCTCATATTTTTAAGTATACAAAGACGTACATTGGATCTAATGCTATAGGAATTACACGACCAAGTGTTGGTAATGGAAACATGTTTTGTTTGGCTTTTGAAAGAAGCTATATTTTCACGGCCGCATTTCTTCTTGTTGAGCCTCGCCTCTGAGCCTTCCCTCTTTGTGCATATGGGATGCTATTTTTAATTGCGTCCATGGAAATTTCATCTTTCTCTCTCTCTCTCTTTGATCCATTTGTCTAATTAATTCAAATCACTGGGTTCTGTCTCATTCCCTAGACATGAGCTCCCAGCTCCACGTCACCACATCTACCAAGCCGAATGGGTGTGTCCACTTCTTATTCCAAGTCAGTGACAAAGAAATGAAGCCATACTGATTGTTAGGCTGACCTCTGGTCGGCATTGCTAGACATGTTCTCTGGGCATTGAACCTGAGCCATGGTTAACTCAGAGTTGGATGCAAGACAATATGGTTGTCAGCCAACCACAGCCCCTTGGTACCCACCACCAGCAACACAGAGATGCATATTTCCCAACACGCAGAAAGCAGACATGGACAGCAGCTCTCTCCTGGAGGAGGGAGAGGTCTCTGGGCCACGGCTGTGCTCTGTGCCCTGGGGCAGTCCGATCCTCACTGCACCTTGCTGCCTCTCTGCCTGGGATGGCTTCATTGTAGAACACTGTCTGCTTTGGAAACACACTAGCTCCCATGGAAAGCTAACCCGTGTGCCACACAGCACTGTCTTCTCCTCAGGGGCCCAGAATCCTCCCTCTTCCCCTCTCTCTAGGATCTGCAACTGCTCCCTCGGTCTACCACCAGGCTCTAGGCTCTTCTACACAGAAGGCCAAGCCAAAAGTGGCCCCCTTGCTTCTGCCCCAACTGGGGTTCTCTTTCTTTCTTGTCTGGTTCTCCATGTGGTTGTTTACACTCATCACCTCCCCTTCAGTTCCTTGTAAACAGTTCTAGTCCATAACCATCCTCTTCTGCCTGGATCTGACCGTGAGATTCTTTCAGCCAAGGTGACCTGTAGCCCCACCTATGAAAAATCTAATGATTAGTTTCAGGCCTCACTGGGCTGATTTCTTGACATTTGTTCTCTTCTCAGCATCCAGTTTCATCTTCCCTTCAACCTTCTAGACCGTGTCTTCCTTTCTGCCCTTCATGAGTCCATCTTCCTCCATTGTTTAGAGGGTAATCAAAGGGGGCTCTGTCGCCTTCTGCATTTTCCTTCTTTTCTTATTTTGAGACACACAGAGAGAGGCAGGTAGATAGGTATATAGACAGAGAGAATTGAATGAGTATGAACACACCACGGCTTCCTGCCGCTGTAAACAAACCCCAGATGCATGAGCCACTTTGTGCATCTGGCTTTATGTGGATATTGGGGAATCTAAACCGTCAGGCATTGCAAGCAAACACCTTCAACCATGGAGCCATCTCTCCAGCCCTGTGTTTTCCTTCTTGATGACCTCATCACTTACCTCATCATTTGAACTTAAATAAGTGTGAGTGGCCATTTCTGTCTGTATCTGTGACCATCCTCTAAGCTTCGGACGTGGTTTTATCCACTTTGGTTCCTCCTTTCTCCCAGAAAACACAAGTACTAAATATTTAAAGCTGAATCTATCATCTTCCTTCAAACCTGCTTCTGCTCATTCCATAGCTCCTCCTTCACCTGGTGACAGACACCTTGTAGCAGCCACCTTCTCGAGGCTGGGACAAAACACCTGACCAGAAACAGTTTATGGAAGGAAGGGGTTTATCTTAGCTTATAGTTTTCTTAATTTAAAATTTTATTTATCTATCTACCTATCTATCTATCCACACAGTTTAAACTGTCATCCCCTCATCCCAGCTCCCATTACCCTGGGGGCCCTCCTCAGTAGGGTTATGGCATTCACTGGGGGTCCTGAAGGCTTCAGTCAGTACCAGTGGCATAGAGGGGGTGGGGACTGCACCTCAGGGCATTCCTACGAACTCTGCGGCTCTTAGAATCTTTGTGTCCCCTCTTCCACAATGTTCCCTGAGCCATGGGAGGCCTGTTGGCCGTTTGATTTAGTGTTGCATTCTCAAAATATTCTATAGCCTCTGGATTTCTGCTTTGATAGGTTTTGATCGATCAGTGTGTCTGTCACCATTGTCCTGAAACTGGTTGTCAGGCTAGCAGTAAGAGCAGTATTCATGTCTTGGCTTATAGTTTTGAGGGGAGCGTTCACTCACCATGGCTGGGAAAACATTCTAGGAACAGACAGTAGAGTGTCGCATCTTGTCACACCAGCTAAGAGGAAGCAGCCAGAGTGATCTGGCTAGCTCTGACAAGTGGAGCTGGATTATATAATCCTAAAACCCACCCCAGTGACACACCTCCTCCAGCAAGGCTCCACCTCTTAAAGACTAGCTAGGGACTAAATATGGGGTTTAGTCACGACACATGAGGCTGTGGGGGACATTTCACATTCAAACCAGCACACACCATGCATACCATCCAAGCTTGGGATCATGTCAGATGCACCCCCTTCTCCCACTTTCTATACCCGGTCAATTTCTGAGCCCTTCCAGCGGACCCTCTGACTTCACTAGTCCTGGATGCTGTCACAGCCTTGGAGGGCTCTGGTCCCTCTCCTCTGGGTCCCCGCAGTCTTCTCAATGGTGTCTCACTTCCAGCCTCTCTCCTCAAATCTGTTCTCCATTCTGTCACAACAGAGATTAATCTGAAAAAAGAAAGGAAGGAAGGAAGGAATGGAGGAAGAAAGAAAGTCCACCAAATCTATACTTTTCACCTCCTGCCAATTCAAAATCTCTTAGAGGTCACGAGTGCCCTTGAAACATTTATGAACGATACACAGATCAGACATTTTGAAGGGGATTTGGGGGGATTTATTTCCTTTCTGTCCTATTCCTACAAGTTCAAGTTTCTCAACTCAGTAAGCGAAGACTATTATGGTCCAGCCTGTGCTTACTGGTCCAGCCTCATCTCCATTGCCCTCAGACTCCAGTATTTCATGTTCCAGTTCTACCAAAACATGTTCATGTCCTGGGACCCCCTATGCATCCATGGCTACCCGCTGGACTGCTCCTGTCTGGATGGCAATACCCTTCACCTTTCTCCTTGCCTGGCTACTGCCTCACCAAGCCTCCTGCGAAGCCTGATGGCTGAATTCTTTTACCTTCTTTGAGTCTTCAGAGCAAAAGAAATGACACAGCTGTGGATACCTAGGGATCACTCAACTATCTTGCTTGCTTTGAAATATACTAATATGCTGCACACAAAGACAGAGATGTTTTATTTTATTGTATTGTTCTATTTTGTCTGCTCTCCACCCTGGTCGTCAGAGCCCTGCCCATCCTTCTCCCCAGGGATAGGCTCGCCTTAGGAGCCGCTGTCTTAGATCTTTGGTGCTCTGATCTCTCCTTGGTTGGACTGTGCTTGCTTCACTGGATTACAAACGATTAGTCACCAAAGCAGAAAGTTGAACACATCTGTGAGAGCTGGAAGGATGCACCGGTCCAGAGGGCAACGCCAAGCGTTCAGTCACAGGTGACTTCTTAGCCTGGAAGATTTTACTTAACATTATTCTTAGAAGAGGAACAAAGACAGCTAGCAGAGAATGTGGAACCGACATGGTTCGCTCAGCTGAGTTCACAGTCAAATCACAATAAAAGTGGGGGCCACATCACGTGGGCTCTTGCTGCTGTTCTGAGGGGCACTTGACAGTCAGGGGCACTGTGAAAGACAGGAGATGGATCTGGAAACAGATGGGATTCTTTTGTGAGAGACTGAGAACAAAAGGCAGTAAAAAATATCCAAGTCACAGTGAGCTGTGAAAGGAAGTCAAGAAGCCATTATTAGGGACGCAGAGGAGAATGGGATGTTTTATTAGAATGGCTGGACTAAATGTAGAACTTTCCAGAGATTTGTCTTCACTATATGCTATATTTAGCACAAGCATACCGAAGACATTTCATCATAGATTCTTGTGTCTGGGAAGGAGTCACTTAGACTGCAAGACGGAGGAGGTAACTTCATTCCTTCTCCTCCCTGATAGAACAGTGATCTTGAACTGTCCTCAGGCCTCTCCGTCATCACCTGTAAAGACAGAACTTGGCTTGAGTGATTGCAAAGGTGATTCTAACGCAGAAATTCTGAGTTTATGAACTGGATAGATGGAATCATACAGCCCCAGGCAGCCTGAAAATAAACTTTTCAATGAGATAAAAATAAGACAGGCTAACAAAATTAGGAGAGTCCCAGTGGATAGATGGGGTTGGCCTTTAGGTAAGTTGTTTTATTTCTATTTGATTTGGTCTGCTTGCCACCCTTTAAAAATATTTTAGTTATTTACTTCTGAGAGAGAGAGAGAGAAAGACAGGGAGAGAGAGAGAGAGAGAGAGAGAGAGAGAGAGAGAGAGAGAGAGAGAGAGAGAGAGAGAATGAGTGCGCCAGGGCCTCCAGCCATTGCAAACATACTCCAGATACATGCATCACCTCGTGCATCTGCATCTGCCTGTACATGAGTACTGGGGAATTGAACTCAGGTCCTTTTGCTTTACAGGCAAGTGCCTTAACCACTGAGAAATCTCTCCAGCCCTTTCCACCCTTTTTGCCTGAGCCCTTCCTCACTGAGCTCTGTCAGGCCCACGTCCAGCCTGCAGTCAGCCCCTCACTCTCCATGTCTCCCTCCTTTCACCTCAGATGTCCCAGGGCCTCGTATCCCGTTCTCTGGGGCTGATGGTTAGGAGTTCCACAGTGGGAACCGCAGCTGGCTCAGCTCTTGTCCCAACAGGAGCAATTGTCCCAATCAGCCCCAGGCAGGCAGATGGGTTGTCCCTGTGGGTGCTCTCTCATGAGCCCATGCCATCACTACCAGCCAAGATATTTCACTGTTCTGCCGTGTGCATATCTTTCCATGGTGCCTGAGACAGGCAAGGAGTCCTCTGCCAATCTCAGCAGCAACTGCTGGGACACATCTGATGCAGCAGTGTGCCCTCTCCTGGTGTTGGGTATTGTCATGTTATCAGCCCAGACAGAAGGTGTGTGCAGGTGTATGCTAACAGAAATGTCAGGAAATACGGGGGTTCTACTAAATTGACATCCAGACAGTGGGCACAAAAGAAAACCAAGTCTCCTCTTATCTGCATCATACATGTAATTGGCACTGCTTTCCTCATCTCTCCTGTGGATTAAATATACTCTAGATTCTCACCTGGAGGGCTGGGAAGATAGGAAGACAGAGGCATTTGCTCAAGTTTGCATGAGTGGTCCATGGCAGAGCAAAGCGTTAGGTGCATTTTGGTATCCGCATGGCACTCCAGCTACCTGCTGCCCTGACTCCAGAGCACTGTGCCCACAGGGGAAAGAGGCAGGGCTCTCTAACCTTCTTCACAATTTGGTATGTCACACCCACTCCTGCCTCAGGACTTTTGCACCTGCTCTTCCTTCTGTCTCAATTCCCAGTTCCTTGCCTGTCTCACTCCCTACTTTATTTAAGGTCCCAACATAGTGACTCTCTCCTGACCATTTAAAATTGCAGCCATCACTCCCCACTGCACGCCCCTTATCTCTCTCTCTGTCTTGCATCTCCGCAGAGTATGTGGCATCATCGTCCTCATATGGGGCACAGGCACTCCTTGGTATTTGATCCTTGTTCTCAGAACTTAGGAAGGATTTGGGGCAGTCAGAGGTTTATGTTCCTTATTTAACCCACTGTCTCCATGGCAACAGGTCTTCCCTTTGCATTGCTCACTATAGCATCTTTAGAGCCTGGACCAGGACCAGGAGCATTGGAGGTGTTTCTGGTTGCAGAGCACCACAGCCACACACAGAGGTAGAGGTGGTGGGAGCAAGGGCAAGACTGGGCGGGGGGAGAGATAAAATCTCCTTAGAGTCACTAGGACCCCAGGACTGGGACCATTAATGATATCTCCTCTGCATTACCAGTCATTCTGCCTCAGTAGGAAGGGAGCTATGAAGCCACAGAGAAATGTCACACTTCTCGTATCCACACAGTCCAGAAAGGAGACAGTTCCACTCATTCACAGCTGCATGTTTTGTTTTCAAATTTTTAAAATTTATTGATATTCACAGAAAAGAGAGTGAGACAGAGAGAGAATGGGCATGCCAGGGACCCCAGCCACTGCGAACAAACTCCAGACACATGCAGCACTTTGTATATCTGGCTTTCTATGGGCACCAGACAATCAAACCCAGGCCACCAGGTTTTGCAAACAAGTGCGTTTAACTGATGAGCCATCTGCCCCGCCCACACAGCTATATTCTTGAGGTGTGTCTTAAGCCCTGGGCACATGTGAGACATGACCATGATGCTGACAGCCAATGAGATGAACTGGTGGGGACCCCAGGTGCAGCAGGCCAGTATCTGTCCCCATGATGCCCTGCATCCATCTTCATTGAGGTCCCAGCGTGCTTCTCAGTAACTAGTTCACGTTTGGGTGTGAGGTCGGATCGTAGCACAGTGGGTTAGAACATGGGTTTAGGAATCAGACTTCTTGGGTTCCAACCTGGGCTCCCCACACTTAGGAGCACGATGACATGCATCGCATTAATAAGTGTTCTGTGCTTCCCTTTGCCCTCCTGTGGGACAAGGCCATTCACATCTTCTTATTGGTTAGTGTGAGGATGAGGATCATCACATCTGAATTCCTACAAGTTGTGTTGGTGTGGCCGATAGTGAGCAGAGGCTTGGCACGTAGTGGGTGCTCAGGCAAAGGCTGTTGGTTTGAGGAGTGTGTGTGTGTGTGTGTGTGTGTGTGTGTGTGTGTGTGTGCTGGAAGCAAGGAGTTAGGTAGCTCATTTAGCTACTGAAATGATGGCCGCTGTGACAGAGGGGCAGCCTCACTGCACCGCTCCCAGACAGGAGTGCATTGGAAGGCAGCCCTGGCAGCCCTGTCTCAAAGCCAAGGGCTTGAGAAATGAACCAAGACGGTTTCTGGTGATTAACAGAGGGAAGGGGATGGAGGGATTTGTAAATATGACTACAAACACACTCTTGGTAACTAAGCAATTTGGCAATGGTCCCCAGTCTCCAAAGGGAACTTTGTCTTTGAAAACTAGAAGAACAGCACATGATCATTTCCCGTCGGGCTTTGGGCTTGTGTCCCAGAGAGGCCTCTTAGGCCTGTGGGGCCCCTGGAGGCAGGTCAGGTATAAACCAGGAGTTCTGTCTTCTCAGTGAGCACAGCAGAAGGTCACTCCCAACCCCAACTGGGCTCTTCTGACTGTCCTTCTATGACGATGGCTGTGTTGTCCCTTCCTTCCTTTCTGGCATGCCCTCCTTGTTGGGGGTTTCTCATTTAAGTTAGAACCATGCATTTCAACAGGTTTTCCTGCTGGCTTCTTTGCTCCTCAGGGTTAGTTGGAATCAAGGATGGGTGGACAAAGGTTCTGGAAGACCCCTGGAGGCCACCACTTCCTTCCTGCCCAGGAGATCTTTTTATTGTTGTTGTTAACATTTTTACTCATATGTATTTGACATACATTACATTTTGCTCATATGTACCCCACGTTACTCTCCTTCATCCCCTTCGGTCTCACAACACTCCTCATCACTTACCAGTGCCCTGGAAGAGAACGACTTCCACTTCCTTGGCAACTGTCAGGAGAGTGGCCTCTCATGCCCTTCCTCTATCTCCAACAGATCACTGACTGGACCCATCATGCTTGGGTAACCAACCACAGCTCATGTGAGTTCATGAGTGCAGTGACCTTGTCATAGTCAAATGACAGCCCACAACTCTCCTTCCCATCCCTGTTCCTTGGAAGGGATGACGTGTATGTTCAGTGATGAGCACTCATCAGTCACTTCTTTAAACACTTGGCCAATTATGATTTTGTGTATTTGCCAGATTAAAAAGAAATAAGTGAACCCATATTTTAAAATCAAAGGCTTTTGACCAGGACTGGGAACAGAGCATATAAAGATAAACATTTAGCAGGCAGTCCAACGACACACGTAGTAATACAGCAACAGCCGGTTCTTCCCTAGGCTCTGCATTCTCTCCTCAAATCCATTCATACATACAGCCCTGCTGCCATTGAATCAGAGGGCACGTCTTGTCTGGCGGTTGAGTACTGGAGAATATATGAGATTCACCTCTGGGTGATGATGTTGATGACTTTTCTCTGCCAGCAGCCTGCAGAGAACCTTCTAGCACTATGAAAGCTAGCCAGTAGGAAGGAAACTTCCATCTCGCCTCCAACTTGAGCTCTCTGTCTGGTACCCGACAGGTTCGGTGTCCTCAGCAATAGGGTCTTACCTTTCAGTTCTGGTGGGCATCCGAGAGCCATGGAGATAGCCTGCTGTTCCCTAAACAACACCGATGCCTGGCACTGATATTATTGTTTGATAGCACATGGCTACAAGGGGCAGCATTTTCCATCTGGGTAGGGTGCCTCCATTGATCCCATTTTTTTATTTTAGTTGACTAAATAGTAGATTTTCTTATAGCTTTCATATCTCTGACGTTTTGGTGAACCCCACTTCTCACCTGTCTCCCTGCCTTCATCCCTGCTTAACCCTTTCTACCCCTAGTCCCCCCACCACTGTTTCATATCACTTGCCTTTCAGTATCTCTTTCCATGAAGTCTCCCTCCCCCACCCTTTCCTGTTTTGAGCTTTTGATCACCCAGGATAGAGGCTAATGCCGGGTACCTCCATTCCCGGAGGTCAGGGCACTGGGGCAATTCTTGGGAAATAGCAGCTCCCTGATGTGTCTTCTCCCTACTCTTCTGAGGGAAATCGCTTCCTCACAGGAGGCTTTGTTTTGTCTATTTTTATTTATTTATTTATTTTTTGTTTTTTTGAGGTAGGGTCTCGCTCTAGTCCAGGCTGACCTGGAATTCACTATGTAGTCTCAGGCTGGCCTTGAACTCACGGCAATCCTCCTACCTCTGCCTCCCGAGTGCTGGGATTAAAGGCATGCGCCACCACGCCCGGCTTTGTTTTGTCTATTTTTGCTTTAAGCATTCACTGTCCTCCTTCTCCTGCCATCATTGACCATAAATCAACATCACAGAATTTGATTCACTCACCCCAGAGCCTAAATACCCGACCTTATGAAACAGACCTGATAGGAGAGCCAAGGTCAGCCCCAACCACTGTTCTCTGTTATTTTTCAGGATGAAGAAAACACCCTATTAGTTCACGGATGTCAAGTTTGTTTCATTTCATCAGGTTTTGCTTGAGCTCATGTTGGGCAGGGTCGATATGAGAACATTCATCCTCTCCTCACCCCATGACTGAGAAGCCGATCAATCCTCAGAGGAGCGCCATCTGTTTATTAAACTGGTGAGGTTTGGGCCAGGTTGTTTCATAAACGACCTCCCATTCTCAGAACTGAAGGCTGTGGACAGTGCCAGAGACGTTCTGGGGGTGGCGAGATTCCAGTCCTGTCTTCAGGCCATGAATTGTGAGTGAGCTCTAGTTTGGGCCCAAGGCGGTGTGTTTGGTAGAACCGTTTGTGCTTGGAGTAGACCAAGTACATAGTGACACTTTTGGGTCCAAGTAACTCTGGTGTGTGTTCATGTACACACACACACACACACACACACACACACACACACACACACACACACACCTGGGGAAGTAACTATTGCCGGGCAAGCGCACGAGCCATCTCACAGTTGGGGGTGGTTCCATGATGCCCAGCTCTGTGTCTATCAGCCATGATTGTGGCCAGTCCCATCTGTCAGTACATGAACTCTGACCTCTGGTTCATTCTGAAGAGCATGTCAGAGCTCTCTTCTACTGATGAGCCATTGGAAACAGATGCCCAATCTGTGAAGTTCAGCTGTTGCCCTCTCTGTAGCAGGAAGCAGGCTATCATGACGCCATGGCGGGCACTAACTTATGCAGGATCAACTCTGCCATGGGTTTAGTGGGAGTGGGTGTGACCACTGCCTTGTGCTGTTTTCCCAGGTGCCCGGCAGCCCCACCGCTCATCACCCATTCTGAACTAGCCTTTCTTAATCACACTTGGCAGCATGCACACATAACCCCTGAGTCAGACCTGGCAGCCGGTAGAGGCGAGGCAGGGCTGCAAGGGAAGAAATCATAAACGAGGGAAGGATATGACCAGGTGAGGTGTGTGATTTCCAAATCATGAGGTGGGAAGGGCATCCAATGGAGACAGACAAGGTGGGGAGGCCATGGACAATTCATAGGCCCACCTCATATTACCTCTCTCCTTCTGTGCCAAGCCCAGGAAGACCAGGATGGAGCCATGGCCAGGAATGACCTAGAAAGTCTAGTCACAGTTACCCAGGACCATTGGGTCAGCCCTCCACCCTCTTGTAGAGATCAAAGGGCCGAGACACAGGACCTGTGGCTGCAGAGGTTAGAAGGCCCAACTTTCCCCAAAGGGTGTTTTCCTGGCTTTGTGTGTCTGTGTATGTTTCTGGGTACAGGTTGCTGTGGAAGGTTGGAGCTCACTGTCAGGCAAAAGTGACAGCAGCCACACCTTTCCCGGTGACTCACCGCTTGGCTGACAGCTACTGCAGACCCAGGATGCAATTAGGCAGCCCTGCAGATCTGTGGGAAGGGGTGGAGAGGGCATGGGGACAAGAGCACAAGGCTTATCAGGAAATGTAACAGAGCACTATAATTGTATGACGATTTTGCCAATGGAAAAGTAAAAGAGGCTGGAGAGAGAGGGCTCGGTGGCTAAAGGCGCTTTCTTGCAAAGTCTGATGGCTTGGGCTCAATTCCCCAGTACCCACATAAAGCCAGATGCAGAGTGGTACGTGGGTCTGGAGTTTGCATAGGTGGGAGGCCCTGGCACGCCCATAGTCAGTATCTGTCTGTCTCTCTTTTTGAAAGAAAGAAAGAAAGAAAGAAAGAAAGAAAAAAGTACAAGGATAATTTAATCTAAAATTTGATTTTTTTTTTTGGTCTCTGATTAACCTATCTTTCTCTTATAGTACTTTAAACTTGGGTTTAGTTTTCATGACGCAGGCATTTTTTACATGGTCATTGATTTTTAAAAAATATTTTATTTATTCACTTTAAGCAGAGAGATACACACAGAGAGAAAGAGAGATAGAGATAGATAGATAGAGCACCAGGGCCACCACCTTGAGGGTCTGGCTTATGTGGGTACTGTGGAATTGAACCCGGGGCCTTAGGCACTAAAGGCAAGTGCCTTAACCGCTGAGCCATGTCTCCAGCCCGGTCATTGATTTAAAAAAAAACTATTTTATTTATTTATTTGCAAGCAGAGAGACACAGACACAGTTAGGAAAGAGGGAGAGAGAGGAGGGAGAGAGAAGAGTGAGAGAGAAAGAAAGAGAGAGAGAGACTATGAATGAATATGGGCACACCAGGGCCTCCAGCCACTGTAAAAGAACTCTAGATGCGTCCGACACTTTGTGCATCTGGCTTTATGTGGGTATTGGGGAGTCGAACCTGTGTCACCAGGCTTTACAAGCAAGCACCTTTAACCATTGAGCCATCTCTCCAGCCCCCAATAGTTTTATTTGTTGGTCTTTACTTTGATCAAAGTTTCCAGGAGATTCTGGTGAGCATGATTGGCCTGGTGTGAGGATGTGTTTGTGACCTCTGTGCGCATCATAAGGTGAGTCCATGGGGTGGGGCTTCTGTGAGGCCCTGGAGTAGCCCCCTCATTTCCTTGAGTGTCTGGTGGGAGTGAGGGCAAAGGGTGGGAGCCAGCCTATCTCCAGTCCAGGCGTGTGATTATCAGCGAATTGAGGGAGATAATTAGTGATAGTCTTGATATTTCATGATTGTGCAAATTTCCAGTTTTCATAAAAATCAAGACTGCCACCTCAGGCATGATCTAAGGATCAGCAGCTCTCCAGGAATTCTCCAGGCCTTCGGTGCCAGACTGGGCCTGCTGAGGCATCCAGCCTTACGAACTGAGTAGCTACTGGGTTCCTCAACGCTTAAGCCTAAAGACAGCTATTATTAGACTGCCCAGCTCATATCCTGTAAGGTAATCCAATAAATCCCTTTTTATAAAACATACTCAGTCTTTCAGTTCTGTTCCTCTAGAACCTTGATTTCTTCCCCCACAACCTGGCCCCATAAGCCACCTAACCTCAGGCTACTTTTTAAAAAAAATATTTTATTTATTCATTTTCAAGCAGAGAGAGAGAGAGAGAGAGAGAGAGAGAGAGAGAGAGAGAGAGAGAGAGAGAGAATGCACCAGGGCCACCACCTTGTGGGTCTGGCTTATGTGGGTCCTGGGGA
>PVHP010009136.1:0-22112 GCA_004024765.1 Zapus hudsonius
CATACGGAACTTCCCTGGATCTGTAACGCCAATAAATCGCTTCCTCCCATAACTGTGCCTGGTTTGGAGGTTCATCCCAGCGCCATGTGGCTGTGACAAGGGGGACACCTGGCATCTTCCTCTGTCCTCTGCAATCACATACGTGGGGTGCACACGTCTGCACACACACGTGCATGCACCCTACATGCATACACACTCAACCACACAAAAAAGAATTTAATGATGATTAATAAAAGACCCCACATCAAGACCATTCAATATGGTTATTGTGGTGTACAGAGAGGTACTTACTGAGAAAAGAAGGAATAAGCGTTCAATACCGAAAACTAGAGTGAAAAAATATCTCAAAAAATTGTAAAAGGAAGACAATAGTGGAAATTAATAGACTGGAAAATAAACATTTACTATAGAAGACATAACAAATCAGAAGTTCATTTTTTTAAAACTATGACTGGGTTGTGTGTTGACTATACTATGCTTAGGATTTCAGAGAGTTCTCCTCAGCTTATGTGAAGAGAAGCTGGGCTAGGAAGATGCTCACTTGGTAAACAAGCAGGAGAACCTTCTAGATCAACCTCTAGAACTCATATGAAAAAGTGAGCATGGAAGAGCACCCTTGTCATTCCAGAGCTGGAGAGGCGGAGACAGGAGGATCCCTGCAGCTTGCTGGCCAGCCAGTCTAACCCAATTGGTGAGCTCCAAGTTAATGACAGAGCTTGTCTCAAATAAGGATGGACACATTTCTGAGGATGACCCCCATGGGTGTCCTCCGGTCTCCCACGTGTGCATATATACCAACAGACACTCACACATACACCCCCTGCACACACATACGCGAAAAGAGAGGCTGTTTGTGAAGCATGTTATGTCACACCAGCAGCAGCCTCGTGCACTTCCTCTCATGTCCTTCCTGTCCACAGTACATCAGGAGGCCCTGCTGAGTGACTGCCAGACACCAGCCAGGACTGTGTGAATATGCTTCCTGACATTCACACAAGGGTAAAATTGCTTGATGGTGCATTGCTCAGAACATGTATCCATCATTATGTCTCTCCATCCATCAGACCTGGGCACCTGCGTTTTATACACAACCAGAGTAAATCCTCCTCTGTAATCTAAGGCTAAATGTACCTCCATTAAGGTTACGGTCTGGGCTTTCTCTGACAGACGTGTGAGTTACAGACAGGACTTGGCCAGTGGGTTTTGTGGCACCTGTTCCCATATCGACCTGAACTTCCTCGACTCAGCAACTGGGTGGGGCCCCCAATCTATGGCCATGGGGGCACTGGGTATTGAGAGGTAGACATATAGAAAGGATGGTCTATGAACAGAGGGAGGGGCCCATGTAGTACTGTGGCCCCAGAGTCCCATGGTAAGTTTATTGGTCTGGCATAGTCAAGGGCATTCACTTCACACTCAAGGGTGTCACTGAAGGCTTAAGTGATAACTGTGTGAGCTCACATATCATCAAATGCTAGCTATGACATCGTACGTCTGCTCATGGACACCACTGGGGATAATGTCAGTCTCTAGGTCTGGTCACTGAGAACTTTCTCCCCTTCTTAAACTGACTCACACGACTGGACCTCCACTTGGGTTAGAGTCCTACACGATGTAGAAATGAAATAAAGTGTGAACTGAGCGATTCGGGGGGAATGGGTTTTGAGGTCTCTGAGCATGACGCCCCACTTTCCAAAGGAGCTCCAAATCCCATGGAGACAGGTGGAAGTCCGGTCCCCTCCCCACCCCCCAGCAGCACCCACAACCTATGGCATCTCTTAAAAGAAGGACCTTCTCTGCAGAACACAAGCTGCTTCCTGGCAGAGCAGTCTGCCTGCTGCAGCCAAAAGAGTTATTTTACAAGAACTAATCTGGGAGGTGTGGGGGTGAGGCGAGGAGAGAAGGGACACTGGTGTTTTTCTCACGGGTAGCTGAGGGCCTGCAGGAGGGCTGTCCATGTGAAAACTCAGAGGAAGGAGATGGCTCTAAATCCAGCAGTGTTTGGGAAGGGAGCCATGAGAACTTCTGAGCTATGTTTTAAAATGTTGCACCCAGGGGCTGGGGGGATGGCTTAGAGGGTAAGGTGTTTGCATGCGTGCTGGTTTGAATGAAATGTTTCCCATGGGTTCATGTGTTTTGGATACTTGGTCCCCAGCTGGTGACAACTTAGGAAGGTGGTGGAGCCTTTGGGAGGTGGAGCCTTGCTGGAGAGGTGAGTCACTAGGTGGGGGAGCATCAGGATTATTAGTCCAGCCACACTGGGTATAGTGAGCTCCTGCTGCT
The DNA here is from genome assembly GCA_004024765.1 of Zapus hudsonius. Lineage (NCBI taxonomy): Eukaryota > Metazoa > Chordata > Mammalia > Rodentia > Dipodidae > Zapus > Zapus hudsonius. The sequence continues at coordinate 2,284 of PVHP010009136.1, forward strand.
GCTTCCTCTCAGCTGATGTGACAATAAAGCAGACTTAAAACTCACCCACCATGTCTCAGGGAACTGAGCAGAAGAGGGGGCGGAAAGATTGTAAGAGCCATGGTGGGGGAGATTATCCAGAGACATGGCTCCCGTCAACAACAACACACAAATGGGGGGGATCCTGGCTGCCTCCTGAACTATTCATGACCCCCTACCCCATGGACTGATCCAGTACACCCACCGAGGAGGGTCCCCAGTGGGTTGGGGACAGGGAGGAGGGAAATGGGAGTACCATCATAAGATTTGCTCATACAATGTATCTAATTAAGGATAATAAAGATATTTTTTAAAAACATCTAGACAAACAAAATTCACCTCAGGGCTTCTGAAATATAAAAATCAATTAAGAAAAAGATGATACTTATATCCTGTAGATAATTCTTTTGTTGCTGTTGCTCTTATTTTTTGGAGGAGACACGACACCTCTCCACGGCTTCAGTCATGGGGTCTGTTAGTCGACCACCCAAATCTCTTCCTTCCTTTCCAAGGAGAACGTTAACCATGTGTCTACCAGCCTACCTGGAACTCAGTGTGGCTCAGTGATCCCACCCCTGTCAATGGAATGGGGACACAAGGGAAGTGTGTCTCTTTGGGTCCTGACGCTTCCTAGACACTGGGTCTCCCTGCTCTGCTCCCTTTTACAGAGGCATGGATACACACAGGTATCAGGAATCAGGTGACAAGAGCCAGGGTGCTTGGCTGCACAGGCGTCCCTGGGAACAAGTTTTGAGGCCTGGTCCTTCCTACCTCCCTGGTTCTCACTTAGTTGGTGTGCAGAATGGCTGGGCAATGAGTTTTGTTTTGTTTTGTTTTCTTCAAAGCACAAAACTTCGGATTATTCAAATGGGCCCACAGCAACGCTACTGATTTCTGGATGTTCATTTTGTATCCTGCAACTGTACTAAGTTCATTAGTCTTGGTGGGGTTTTTGGATGGAGTTTTTAAGATCTTGTCAATAAGATCATGTCATCTGCAAAGATTTCCTTGTTATTCATTTCTGGTTTTATTTTCTGTCTTGTGGTCAAAATGATATTCAGCATGTGTGTATGTTCATGTGTATACAGGTACATATATGTACATTGTGTGTGTATGTGTGCATGTATGTGTGTATATGTGTGGGGGGGCAGAGGACAACCTCAGGGTCATTTCTCAGTTGTCTACCTGCCTTTTTGGAGACAGTGTCTCTCACTAACCTGTGTTAGGTTCAGCTTCTCATCGCTGGGATAAAACCCCAGACCAAAAGCAGCTGATGGGGATGAAAGTTGTTTATTTTGGCTTATTGTCTCAAGGGGAATCTCCATGATGTCAGGGAAAATGATGACATGAGCAGAGGCTGGACATCACCTCCTGGCCAAAAACAGGTGGACAACAGCAGCAGGAGAGTGTGCCCAACACTAGCAAGGGGAAGCTGGCTAGAACACCCAAAAGCCTGCCTCCAACAACACAGCTCCTCCAGCAAGGCTCCAATTCCCAATTTGCCACCAGCTGGGGACCTAGTATTCAGAATACATGAGTTTATGAACGACACCAGAACCAAGCCGTAAGAGCCAGACTGGCTGGCCATGGAGCCCCAGGGACCCCCCAGTCTCTGCCTCTCCAGCACCAGGATTACAGTCACTGCACGGTGCTGGGCATTTTCAGGTGGGCTCTGGGTATCAAATGCTACTCTTCATGCCTGTGAGGCAGGCTCTTTATTCACTTAGCCATCCTCCTAGCTCCCAACAACAGTGTTTTTAACATGAGAACCTGCAAGGGACACTACATTCACTCTCTTTGTGTTTGCATGTAGTAGTTTGGACCAGATGTCCCCCATAAACTCATGTGTTCTGAATGTTTGATCCCCAGTGGATGACAACCGGGAGGTGGAGCCTTTCTGGAAGAGGTGTGCCACTGGGGGCGGACATTGATGGGTTATTTATTAGTCTAGCCTGCCAGTGTTAGTTCAGCTCACTCTGTCACTGCTGTGTTCCACCTGCTGTGACAGAGATGATGTCCAGCCTCTGCTCAGGTCACATTTCCCCCTGCCATCATGGAGCTTCCCCTCAAGACTGTAAGCCAAAATAAACCACGTGCCTCCCATCAGCTGCTTTTGATAGGGTCTTTTGTCTCAGCAACACAAAGGTAACCGTGACATAGCACACGGTGGAAATGAGCCCTGTCCATTCAAGCCTGCTAGCGTTCTCCATGGGAATGTGAACAGACCGCACACTCGAGCATTAATGAGAAACCAGAAAGCTCCAGAACAAAAGCTAACGATTGTATTCTTTCTTCCTTTTGTTTACCTTCTCGCCTCAGTGAACCGCCGCCATCACCCAAGGGGACAGACTGAATGGAGGTCTTTCTTCTTCTCTTGTATATTCCTTTCTGTCATATCCTCGATCAAGGTGTATTTGATTCCTTTTCACACCTCCCTGAAGTGGTGGAAGGATTAATGCATGCAGTACTTTGCTGACAGCTGCTAACTGGTTTTGAGACAGGACTAACCTTTGTTGGCAGGATATCAAATACAATATGTTCTCGGCAATAAGTCTGGTTTCAGCTTCATGGACCTGGTACTACGTTCCCAGCTATCTAAGAAGTTAATAGGATATATAAAGGAAAACATCCAAAGCTCTTGGAATGTTTAACTCTCCTACCACAAGACATCCTTTGACCCCTAAGAATGTGGTGAGAATGTTTCAAATGACAGAACTCAACACTGGTTGGTTGGAAAGTGATCTTTACAGAATAAGTACATATCATTCTGTGAAAAAGTAACAGTATCATCTAAGAGTCCAAACTATATGTGACCCTTGAACTTACAATTTTTCTTAACATCTGAGAGGGTGGGGGAGATGACTGAATAGTTCAAGGTGCTTGCTTGCAAAGCCTGCCAGGCTGGTTTTAATTCCTCGGGACCCACATAAAGCCAGACGCACAAAGTTATGTATGCATCGGGCATCTGGAGTTTGTTTGCTGGGGCAGGAGGCTCTGACTTGCCTATTCTTTCTCTCTTTGCTTGAAAATACAAAAATAAAAATATTTTTTTAAAACAAAAACATCCAGAAGTCAAAGACTTTCTGTATAAAGACATGCATGGGAACACTAACTACAGCTCAAGAGAAAAACAGGAAATAAGGGCCGACTCAGCAAGGCTGCCTAAGCCTGAGGACCTGAGTTTGGAACTAACTCCAGCATCCATATAAATGCCAGTTGGGGCAGCCTGTAATCCCAGCGCTGGGAAAGCAAAGATGAGGAATATCTGGAGCCTGCTAGCTAGCTATTCTCATTAAATTGGTGAGTTCCAGGTTTACTGAGATACCCAGTCTCAAAACATAAGGTGGAGGGCTAGAGAGATGGTTCAGTGGTTAAAGGTGCTTGCTTGCAAAGCCTGATGGCCTGGGCTGGATTCCCCAGTACTCATATAAAGCCAGATGCACTAAGTGGTGCATGTGTCTGGAGTTTGTTTGCAGTGGCCAGAGGCCCTGGAACACTCAATCCCCCACTCTCTGCTTGCAAATAAATAAACAGCTTCTACCTGTACCACTGATGATACCAAAGGTTACTGACAAGCCATGTCTGGTAGTCTGACTGTAAAGTGTCCTCCCATAGCCTCATGTGTGTGTGATGAAGCCTCACATTCCATCTCCAGCTGGTGCAGCTTTTGGGAGGTGGAGCCTTGCTGGAGGAGGTGTGTCACTGAGGGGAGGGGACCTGGAGGTGTATTAGTCCAGCCCTAGAGAGTGTTAACTAGCCAGCACCTGCTAGCTGCTTCCTTTTAGCTGCTGTGACAAGATGTGATGTCCACTCCCTGCTTGGCCCACCATGATGAAACTTCCCCTTGAAACCATAAGCCTGAAATAAACCCTTTCCTCCCAAGAGCTGTTATTAGTTGGGTGTTTTCTCCCAGCAACAAGAAGCAAAGGCAATTATAATAACAGTCCTGCATAACCTGGGATTGTTTAAGAACACAGTAACTTTCTTTGACTTACTCTCTCATGATGGCCAAAGACATCTCAAAGGCTAATTATCCCAGGTAAGCCAAAGTAAAGGACACGTGGTCCCACCAGAGCACAGCACTCAAAAAAGAGCAGACCTTTTACTCAAAGGCCAAGTCTACAAGTGAACAAATAATTATAATTAAAATTTATTCTTTCCCTGGTGCCTGGCAAGAACATTTTGAGACTTTTTAAGATATGTCTTGATTGCAGGATAGTAAGATGCAAAAACCACGGGCATCTTATTAGAATCAAGGCGATGGAATTGGACGATAAGTCAAGATTCTGATGCCATGTATCAGTTTGAGTAGATGTGATACACTCTAGAATTTACATTTTTGTAAAACAAATATTTTTAATTTAGCCAGGCATGGTGGTGTAGGCCTTGAATCCCCAGCACTTTGGGAGGCTGAGGTAGGAGTAATGCTGTGAGTTTGAGGCCAGCCTGGAAGTACAGAGTGAGTTCTAGGTCAGCCTGGGCTAAAGTGAGACCCTACCTTGAAAAAAAAAAAACAACCAATCAAGTAAATAAATAAAATATGTGAATAGAATTATTACATGGTATATGATGGCTTAAAATATTCCAATATTTCTTAGCAAGCAGGGTCTTTAAATAAATCTGTGATATAAAGGAGCCTTTAATCAAAGATCCCAACACCTTCATCAGCATGAATGTCTCATGAATGATCTTGAAAGTATATCTAACTCAATTACGTAAACTTGTATGTCTTTGTTTTGTTTGAGTAATATAAAAATGTGATACCCAGATACTTCATGTTGATAAGAATGTAACTATGGACCTTTAAAACATTTAAGTATGCCTTGTATATACTTATATTACTTGCAAATTAGCAGTGAATAGGATATATGCTTTTAAAATCATTGCTCCTGATTTCATATATGAATATAATGTAATTTGGACTTAACTCCCTTGAATAGATCTCTTGATCCCTGCTCCTATTCTTCTTTCTCTGAACCATCTCTCTGATCCCCATATAAACATTGTTTTTGTTTTGTTTTTGAGGTAGGGTCTCACTCTAGCCCAGGCTGACCTGGAATTCACTATGGAGCCTCAAACTGGTCTCAAATTCACAGCGATCCTCCTACCTCTGCCTCCTGAGTGCTGGGGTTAAAGGGGTGTCCACCATGCCTGCTCCCCTTTTTCCTTTCGTCCTGCGTCCTGTTGAGTAGGAAAGCACAGACACTCAATGATGAAAGTCTCACACTACACATACAAGAAGCTCTCCCTGTCTTACTCCCTAGATATCATTAGGGTCCAGTCCACTCTCTGCTTCGTCTGCCATGAAGCGTCTACCCTCTCTCCAGAAAGCCCCACCATGTGAGTAGGAAACCATGGGTGGGTGTAGAGACATCAGACTCTCTTTGGGTGTATATTAGTCTGGCTCTTCTCAGGGCAGCTATATGATAATATAATAAAGCCAATAAGGAAACAGCATACGTGGACTGTGAGAGCGCCCAGAACCCTTTTGCAGAGCCTGGATTGGTTGGATAAGGGATGGCGAATAAAGCAACACATCGGGAGACATGTTTGAAAGAAGTAGGCTGTCATGCCAGTTTACCAAGAATTGGCCACATCCTGGGATAAGATAATTGCAGAACAAAGGCAATGGACTGATAAAAAGAATGTCTTGTCATTACGAGAAAGAAAACTTGAGCAAGTTTATAAATACATGATTGATCAAGGAAAAATGTAAATGGCTGTAAGTCCACTGGCAAGACAAAATTCAAATAAAACTTTCATGTGTATTTTGTAAATTAAACTTCACTTCAACTAAAAGTATTATTTGTACTTATTCTCTATGCATCAGATTTCTGAGAATTTAAAATATATTGTAGAGGGTGAGGAAGATAAAGTACTTTTATGCTCAATGGATACTCACCACTCAAGCCTGAATACCTGTATTGATGCTCAGATCACAAGGTAGGAGTCTTAACAGGCTTCTAATCTCAGAAAATTGTTGGTGAGATGAGAAATGGAGACAGGAGAATTTCCTGGAAGCTTGAGGCAAGCACAGAATACAACTAAAGGGTGGGATCCAGAGAGAGAGAGAGAGAGAGAGAGAGAGAGAGAGAGAGAGAGAGAGAGATCTTGCCTCACATGATGTGGAAGGGTGAGAACCAACCCAAAAGTTGTCCTCTGAGTTCCACACGTGTGCATCCATACCTCTCTCTCTCTCTCTCTCTCACACACACACACGAATACATGCACAGACATACACAAAGATCATATATGTATGCCAACTGTTAGCAAGGATATGCAAAGTGACTCTTCTGCTGAGTGTGCGGATTCAAGCCACCACCATCTTGTTGGATAATACTTGGACCTATCTGTGAACTGGATAGCCTACAACTCAGAAGCCAGCCTTAGCTGTGTGCCCTGGAAAAATCCCTGCATGGGCACATTGGGAAACTGCCAAAGAAACTTTTATCAGGACTGTTTTATGACAGCTAACCCTGAGAAACAACTGAGCCAGCCTTCATGGGAAGCAACTCCGCAGGGCAGATGACTGCACTAATCCGGAGAGGTTAGGCTTTATTATATTATATTAACCTCTGCCAACACTTGGCTTAAAAACCGCAAGGATTTTTTTTGTTCAAATTACATAATTAATGTCAGTTGGTAGGATGTTAAGTTCCACAAACCACTCAGGCTTATGATGGCTTCTCTATCTTCCGGCTGCATGGTCTTTCATGTCACCATCATAAAAATAATAGAGACAAATCACCCTGATTATCTGCCTCCATTTTAAAAAGACCCACCGTGTCACTGCTGGGACAAGATACCTGACCGGAAGTAGTTTATGGGAGGAAAGGGTTAATTTCAGCTTTTGATTTCCATGGCACGGGCTGGCGGAAAACTGCCATCATCGAAAACGAAGGGACTATAGACTGTGATATGGAGCAAATCATTTCCTTGGCTGCTTGTTCTCCAACATGCATTGCTCAGTTACAGAGGGATGCTAACACTTAAAGTAATACCCATTTAAAGTTATTAAATGATGGTTTTAATATTCTCAGACTCTCGCTGAGAGATCTGGCAACATTTTCCTGAAGGTTCCAAATCTCTTCATTTGAAATTCCCAAGTGGGAAATATCTTTTAACTGTCCTGGGTCAACGTGGAGAAAGCAACTATGGAAACTAATTATATAAAAATCAAATCATTTTTAAAGTTCTAAAAAGGAAGCACTACAAATTGAGAAAAATGACTTCATGCTCAGGGGTAATAATACGCTTCTTAATATTTTATAGAGTGAGGAAAATATCTACTTAGTGACCTCAAAATGAAAATAACGTAATAAGAGCTCCCAGTTACTGGAGCTAGGACCTTCCTAAGTGACTTGTACATGCTGTGTCTCCCCCTTTTGGGGGGGATAAAGCATTCTCCCCTTTCTGATACTGTTTTAGGCTCCACGTCTGGATCAGGATGAGTTTAGAGGAGACCCTGGGGTCACTAAGCAGGACTCCGTAGGACTGAGCAGGACACTGGGGACAGAGAGCTCGCCTCGATGAGCACACACAGCTGTGCATTACTGTTCTCTCACGTTCAAGGGCTGAGTTGTGTTAAAAAAGAGACACGTTTTCAATGGCCTTCTGTGAAGCTCACCCCTCCTGAAAGGTGTTGTAGCCTCAAAATCAGATCCCAGGAACAAGCCTGTTTGGATGAGTCGTGCTGGAGGGAAGTGTAATGAGGACTGGCTGGAGGCAGCCTTCTCCGGAGGACATCAGGTCTTTCTCTACTCTGATTTTCTTGACTGGCCCAAAACTCACTTGTGTAGACCAGGCTGACCTTGAACTTAAGGCAATCCCCCTGCCTCTGCTTTCTGAGTGTGGGAATGATGCATGTGCTGTCTGAGACTCTTCCTCTGCATCCAGTCCACCAGACTCCAGGTGATGAGAAAGGAGATTCTTGGGGATGGGGCAGGAGAAAAGAGGAGAGAGAGGTGAGACATCTGTGGAGGTTGGCCATTAGTTCAGAGTGGCTAAGGTGCTACTTTTAAAGGTCCCTCGGGAGGCCAGCAACACTGTGATCACCTCAGAAAAAAACCAAGATAATAACTGTGAATGTTATTCACCAGCCACTAAATGACAGGCACAAAAGTGAATTCCCTTAACTTAATTCTCACCAGACCTAGAATGGGTATGGTGCTTTGAATATAGAATGCCCCCTGTGGACTCACGTGTTTGAACACTTGGTAGGCAGCTGGTGGCACTGTTCGGGGAGGATGTAGAACCTTTTAGAGGCAGAGCCTTGCTGGAGTTAGTGTCGCTTTGGGGTGGGGATTGAGATGTTACTCTCTCACGACTTCCTCCCTGCTGTCGTGAAGATGTCATGTTGGCTGTCTTCTCCTGCCATGCTTGTCCCTCCATTGAAACTATAAGCCAAAATAAGTACTTTCTTCCATAAACTGCTTCTGGTTGGCTATTTTTGCCCTAGCAACAAAAAGATAACTGATTCAGTGGACATGGCTCTATCCCTACCCTCTTCATAGAGGGGGTGGATTTGAACTCAGGTATGTCCTTCTACAGACTGTGCCATTTCCAACCACACAGAACAGCTTACCGAATTCTGCTTATGCATCCTATGACATGTAGTGGGTTTTCTGTCTCTTCTATCCCAACCCATCCCACCCAAGTTACTCCCCTTTCTGTCTCTGAAACAAAAAATATCTCAGATAATCAACTTAAAAGGAGGTGATATTTTATTTTGGCTCACGGTTACAGAGATTTCAGTTCATGGCTGGCTGTCTTTGTCACTTTGGGGCCTATGGTGAGGTCACGGGGAGGGTAGCATATGGTGGATTAAAGTTACTTACTTCATGGTGACCAGGAGGAAGGGGACAGGGGCCCACTCTCCTCTCAAGGGCACACCCTCAATGACCTCACTTTCTTCTATGAGAGTCCACCTCTACCTCCCAAGAGCGCCACAAGATCTTCAACACATGGCTTTGTGGGGACACCTCAGATTCAAATCACAACACCATCCACTGAAGTAAAGCTGTTTAATAAAATCTAATCTATGAAACCTAAGCTATAAGTTCTACACCCTGCATTTTGTTATGCTACAATGCATAGACTAATGCACCCACCTTAGTGTCTTTATGAGCACACAATGAATGAGTGTGTGTGCGTGTGTTCCTCAATTAGCATCTAGGACTAGTTTTATAAATGGCTATTAGTAAAAATTTCCTTAAATAATTTGTCCTTACAGGGACATGGCTATGTTCATCCTGATAAGAAAACCACGAGTCCAGAGAAGCTGAGGTCTATGAAAGACACAGAGGACAGAAAGCAAGAGGGCTCTTGCTAGCCTTGGGGATGTCGAGGATGGGAGCGAACACCTCCAGCAGTTCTGGGTTCATTGAGAGAGAGACTCTGTCTCAAGGAAACAAGCCGGTGGGTGATGAAGGACACCCAGTGTTCTCTGGCCTCTGCATGTGAGCACATGGGGCGGATACACCTGCATACGTATCTGCACACACAGGCATACTCTACACACACACACACACACACACACAGAGAGAGAGAGAGAGAGAGAGAGAGAGAGAGAGAGAGAGAACAACACCACATACACTACGTATACGCAAAAAAAGCATATTAGGTCAAGATGCAACCCCTCAAAAGTGACATCTGAAACCAGTGAGGGGTTCAAGCGTCAGTTCACAGGGTTAATCTTTCGTAAGGTGCCTCCTCTCCCTCCCCCTCTCTCTCCCTAAAGAAAGACTGAGTAATGAGAGGCAAATCAGATAGACGGTATGCCTTCCTCCAGAACACCAGGAAACATCTGAGTCACAGGTGATTGTCACATTTTTGGCAGTTTCCCTCACAAACGAGGACAAGCTGTTCAGTGGTTGGATTAAGTGAAAGACAAATCCTCAGTGATCTTTTCTCTTGAAGACATGATCGAATGAGTTCAATGAGGAACATCAACTACATCCCAGAGATTGTTTTCTACCTAGAAGCCTTTTTTTTTTCAGTATTTGAAATAAGATAAAATTCCTCATTTTTTAAAGTTTTTTTTCTCCCTAAGATCTTCAGGTGCATTTGAGACATACCTAAGTACAGCAATATTTTATGGTTTCAGGAACTGTCTTCAACATGTCACTAAGATGTTAACGGCGTGTGGTGGCACATGACACTTTTGATCGTTAAATCAGTTTCTAGTTTCTACTGTAGCCCCCTCCCCAGAGCCAGAGGAACATATACCATGGGGTCTCCCCACTTCTCTCCTTCCCAGCTCCTCTTAGAGACTGTGTGAAAAATTCAAAGAGTAGGCTGGTAGAACACCTTGTAAAAAAATGACTAGTCTTGGGCTGGAGAGATGGCTCCGCGGTTAAGGTGCTTGCCTGCCAAGCCCGATGACCCAGGTTTGATTCCCTAGCATCCATGCAAAGCCAGATGCCCAAAGGGGCGTATGCATCTGGAGTTCATTTGCAGTGTCTGGAGGCCCTGGTGTGTCCATACTCTCTCTGTTTCTCTTCTATCTCTTTCTGCTTGCAAATAAATAAAAAATATTTTTAAAAAATGATTACTCATGCCAAGTGTGGTGGTGAGCGCCTTTAATCCCAGAACTTGGGAGGCAGAGGTAGGAAGAGGATCACCATGAGTTCGAGGCCACCCTGAGAATACATGGTGAATTCCAGGTCAGCCTAGGCTAGAGTGAGACCCTATAAAACAAACAAAAAGACTACTCTTAATAGTAATGATAATATATTTCCTTCAGTCTGATTTTTTTTCTGTGCTTTGTTTATTGCACAGTGGTTATATGTACATTTCACAGCAGGTTATTTTGTTTTTGTTTTTTTTTCAAGGTAGGGTCTTTCTCTAGCCCAGTCTGTCCTGGAATTCACTATGTAGTCTCAGGGTGGCCTCAAACTCATGGCAATCCTCCCACCTCTGCCACCAGAGTGCTGGAATTAAAGGCGTGCACCACCAAGCCTAGCCTCAGTTTTTCAGTTACCATTTTCATATTAAGGTTTGCCCATACGAATAGAATGCATACATCATGTTAAATGGCCCATCATATCCTGTCAAGCCGAATGTACCTCACATTAATATTTTTATATTATAAATAACTCAATACAATTCATTTTCGATGGCGTTTAAAATACATTATTATGCCATTAGCTGTATGTTTCCAAAAATGAAATCATTAGATGAAAGTGTCTGGATTTATCGATGGATCTTGATAAGCCTGGGGTCTACCAAACGGGTCTTGCTACACGTTGGTCCATAATCTCATAAATGTTCCGTCCCTGCAGATTTCACCAGCTGCCATTTCTAGTAAGGTCCAATATTTCCCCATTTACTGAGTTCTGTGAGTGCTCTGACCTGCACTGATCATGACTTAATATTCTGTTTTCTTCAGGGCGCTACAAACACGTCTCTCTCAAACACACTGTGCTATTTTATTTATGCCAAAATAAAAGCGTGTTAATTTATGAACCTTGTGTGCTCTGCAAATATCAATAAATTATCACACGTAAGCAAAAGATGTTCAAGTCCAAGGGAAAATAAATGTAACTAAGATTTCTCAGAGACAGTAAAGCAAATACCACAGGCACAATGGAGATGCATTTTGCTTTCTGTCCTAAGGATAATTTATTTTCTCTCCTTCCCTGAAAACAATCTCCGAGATGGGTCTAGAGGTAATAGCACAAAATGATTTCTGAAAAAATAATAAAGAGCAATTTGACTTTTCTAGAAGCAGAGTTCTAGAAAAGTCAATTTGTTCCCAAGGAAAGAAGGGAAACCATCTGGAACCCATTCAACCCTGAGCGATAATGAGTGACGAGGTCAGCCTGCATTTTATTTCTGGCAGGAGACTGAAATACGCCTCTTATATGTTCTCTCTGATGCCTGACGGAGTCTATTCAATTAATTGTCAGGAAGATAAATCTGTATGTAATAGAACCTGACAAAGGCAATGTTTGCATGATTCCCCATCCGAAATATCACGTCCAACATCAGCAATCCATCATTCATTTTATAATAAACTCATCTAATGCTTGTTAATCTCCCCAAACTAAAAATATCACTGGTCCCAACAACAGAAACACATATTTTAATGTACGACATATAAAACAGTGGCCGAGGAAGGACCAACCATATGACTGGAATTATAGCCATGATAATTAAACAGAAATTTCCTCAAACTGCTTTAACTGAACGTAATCAACATGAACAGCCTAGACTCAGGCTGAACTGAAAAGAATCAAGAAGAAGTTATGGGTGCTGGTTCGTCTCCAGTGAACCCTCCTAAAGAGAGACAGGTAGCATTGGGAAGAGGCAGTTAGACAGGAAGACCCATAAGAGATTTTAATCTTCATTCCTGACTTCCAGGAGAAGCATAAACAAACTCTGCTATTCAGTCTGCTATTTGCAGCAGCTGGAATTACTCAGGCGCGTGGCGTTCCTTCTGGATGCTGCACCCAGGGGTGCTGGCTTCTTCCAGATTCAGCCCTGGACCCAAAGTAAAAAGCCTGGCTGTTCACCTCTCAGCATCTGAGGTTTTCACCACCCTCGAGGTCTTGTCCCTCCCTTCCTGCCAGCTCAGCTGCCGCCAGGGTGAGAGAGGATATACATGGACCATGTGGACCATGTTTCCACACCTTACCCTTTGTGCCCAGCCTAAAATCCCCTGTCATTCCACAGACTCTATCTTCCTGCTCCTGACTTCTGAATAAATAGAACAATTTAATAATAGATAATAAATAGGCTAATTTAATAACCATCTGAATAATAATTTAATAATAGGGAGGAGGGTCATGGGGGTACCATCACAAGATTTGCTCATGAGATGTATCTAATTATTAGCAATCAATAAAAATATTAGAAAAGTTTTAAATCATCCTTCTCAAGTCTTGTTTTATTTTAATTCTTTAAGTAAAAGCAGACATGAGCTTGGGCTTAGGGTTTGCACTTGAACACCCCCAAAATAATAACACCCCGTCTAACTATCCCTCCATCTTCCTCATGAAGACATCAAACAGAGGTACACCTGCATTGGAAGTCTTCTGAGGTATCCCTCTAGGAGTGGGTCTTTATTCTCGGGAATTGTCAGGAAGTCTAGACATGGAAAGGGTAGCTGGTTACAGTAATGGGATCACCCACCTCCTCGCAAGATGACAGTAATCTCATTAGGTTGACAGATATGAGAGGTGGAGATTTGAAATGCAGCATCCGCAGCCATTTGCTGCCTTTTTTTTTACCATTTATTTTTCGCTACCTGGCAATGTCTTGACAAGATGTGTAATGAAAATACACATATAATGAAATATACATAGTGACAGAGCCCAGCTTTGGAACGAGAAGATCTGGCTTTGGGGAAAGGTCCTTCCACTTGTAATTAGTGTGCTTCTGAGGGGTCTCTGAGCCCCCTCACATGACCACGATGTGATGATGCACCATCAGCATTCCATCGGGAATACAGAGGACGGAAATAATGATTTTTTTTATTTTAAAGTCAAAATAGAAGAAGGTTTGGTGGCGGAGGGCAGAGAAGGGAGAGGAAGAGGAGGTAATGGGGGCTAAGGATTAAAACACAGTAAATACATGTACAAAATTATCCATCAAAATCAAAATAAATAAACCATACTAGAATGTCACGAGGTGACAGGAGTAAGGCATGACAAGGATGGTGTGACAGAATATTATGTGACAACCTTGAGTGATGTCCCTCAGGCACTGTCCATCTTGTTTTGGGGACAGGTTCTCTCACTCACCTGCAACTCACCAACTAGGTTAGACTGGCTGGACAGTGAGCCCCAAGGATCCACCCGTCTCTGTCTCCCCAGTGAGCCCCAGGGATCCACTTGTCTCTGTCTCCCCAGTGAGCCCCAGGGATCCACCTGTCTCTGTCTCCCCAGTGCGCCTCAGGGATCCACCTGTCTCTCTCTCCCCAGTGCACCAGGCACACTGGAAAGCACATTACCTAGCGAGCCATCTCCCCAGCTGCTAGAGGCTCTTCTTTATGAACACGCTTCCTGCTGGTTCATTCTTTATTCTCTGATTAGAACTCATCTCCCACTCCATATGGGGTCACCGCCCAACTGATGTTCGCTGGAGATTGCTAATTTAATCTCTGCTTCCCTACAGAGAATTTTCTTATTTTTGGCTGGATCTGTTAAGTACCCCTCACTCTGAAGTTCTGTAGCTTTACCAGGGACTTCTTCCAACGGATCCCTTTTTATTTCAGCCCACCCAGAGCCCCCTTCAGTGTCAATTTCATTCCCTCTCTAGACTCTCTCTTTAATCCTTTTCTGATCAATAGCTGGAGCTCCAATCCCTCTGTCCCACTTCAAAGCCCGGAAGAATGTTTTGCTGGGGAACAACCCACCTTCTGCATTTCCACACAGACACAGCTGAGCGTGGTTGAAGCAAAACACACGACAAGAACACAGGAAGCAAGCCATCACCCCCAAACACATGGTCAAAGGTGGCCATCTCTCCTTTGTCTCAGGACCTTGGAGACATCTGTGGACACAGGCTTGTAATAAATCCTTTTTTTTCTCTCTCTCTCTTTCAGCTGATGTCTCTGAACTGCTTGGTTCATTACAGCTCAGAAGCCTGTTCCCTGGAGACAGAGCCCAAGGGAGCTTACTCAACAGCAACCCTCATGAAACAGCTCTGTGGGAAGTACAGGGACTCCATTATTAAATACTTCGAGCAAGATAGAGGGTCTGGAGAGATGGCTCAGTGAGTTACAGTGTTTGCCACACAAGCTTGCTCAATCCCCAACACCCACATCAAAGCCAGGCATGATGTAAGCCCAGTGCTGGGGAGGAGCACAGGCGGGGAGTCCCTGCCCCCTCACTAGTCTATATGAATCAGTGAGCTCAAACTTAGTAAGAGAACCCGTCTTGAAAGAATAAGGTATAGAGAGACTGAGGACGACCTCCCAGCATTGACCAATGGCTCCAACATGCACGTGTACACATATGTACCCACACACATATGAACATGCTTGCATATATATTGCCAGAGCCCAGCTTTGGCCTGGGAAGAGCTAGCTGGCTTTTGAGGACAGACAAGAAAGCAGGTGGTCTCGCCAGCTAGTCGGTGAGTGCGGGATGGACAGTGCATTCTGGAAGGATCAGCAGAGACTTCGAAGTTTGGAAGAATCAACCCAGGCCTGGGTGTCAAACTCCATGTGAAGTTTGACCCTTTACAATTCTGTTGTGTTCATTTAGTGTGTGTGTGTGTGTGTATGTGTGTGTGTGGTGCTTGTGTGTGTACTTACATATTCATATGTGTGTGTGCACACGTGTGTGCAGGTGCGTGTGTGTGTGTGTGTGTGTGTGTGTGTGTGTGTGTGTGTATGGAGGTCCTGGGTTGATGTCGCCTATATTCCTCAATCCCTGTCAACCTAGAGCTCATGATTTCTTCTAGTCAGTCTGGGTCTCTTGCCCCAAGATTCTCTCTCTGAACCCCTGACCCCTGGGGTTAGGGTACATGCTGCCACACTCGGGCTCTAGGGGTTAGAATTCAGGCCCTCCTGTTGGCAAGACAAGTGCTTAGTCCATGGAACCATCTCCTTTGCCCCACAATCCTGCATTTATTCCTTGGCCTCTAAGAGCCAGGCACCCCTCACCCGTGTCCCCCATCAGTGGACAAGTTGATCAGGGCATGTGTCAACGTCTACTGAGGCCAACACTCTGAGATCTTGACAGTCACATTATCGGCCCTCCACCCCGTCTATCATCCGGGTCCCTGCACGCTGCGTAAGTCCCAAGATCCAGCATTGTTCACACAAGGACTGGATGAGAGCTCACGCGAGGAGCTGCACCTGCCATTCCAAGAGTCTCCTTTTCCACTCCCGTGTGTCCCCTGTCACCTCGCTGTGACAGTCCCTCAGCCTCCTCTCACCCCAGCAATCCCTGGTACTCTGGGCAGATCTGTCCATCACTTCTGGTCCTACCTGCGCACCCAGACGCTCACCTGGCTTGCTGGCACACGCAGCACACCCAGACCTTCTCCTGCTTCTGGAAGGAGCAGCAGCTCTTGCAGACATTGAACTTGCAGTCCCCGCAGCGGCGCTTGGTGTTGACCAGGAAGGTGAAGGGGGCACAGCAGCGCATACAGCAGTGCTCCACGAACTTCTGGTGCTTGGCCAGGATGCTGCACTTGCTGCCCTCCTCCTCCAGCTTCTGCTTCATCTCACTGGGAAAGCAGAAAGAGAAGGAAAGGGTGAGGAGAAAAGAAGAGCACACCAGGCCAGGGGGGCTGTCTCCCCAAAGCACCCCATCCTGGGCCAAGAGCCCTTGTAGGATCTTCCCACAGAACAACCAAACGATGCTTCTTTTTTTCCTCCTGAAACTCCAGACACACGCACCACCTTGTGCATCTGGCTTTACACGCGTACTGGGGAATGGAAACCAGGTCCTTAGGCTTTGCAGGCAAGCGCCTTAACTGCTGAGCCATCTCTCCATCCCCCGCTTTTTAAATATTTTGCTCATGCATGTATGTGTTTGCATGTGCGTGTGTGTGAGCATGTGGAGGCCAAAGGTCAAGGTCACATGTCTTCCTCCATTACTCTCCACCTTAATTTTCTGAGACAGGGTCTCTCTGGAACTTACTGATTCCCCAGACGAGCTAGCCAACAAGTTCTGGTGAGCCTATTGTCTCTACCTCCCCAGTGCTGGGGTTAGAGGAACATGCCACCCTGCCTGGCTTTTATGAGGGATCAAAGTCAAGTTCTTATGTTTGCACCTGCAGGACAAGTACTTACTCGCAGACCCATCTCCCCAGCCCCTAAGAGGCCAATTCAATTCTTGACCTAGGGCCGCAGAGGAAGTCTAATGGTAGGTTAAATCTGTGTACCCCGTATGCAGGTTTCCATGAAAAAGCATGACACCCCTAGTATTCCCATTTCAGAGACCACCTGGAGATATAAATTATTACTAAAAATAAGCACATTCCTGCTCAATAAACCCTTTTAATTCATTAGTGCCTTTTTAGAGGAGCAAGAGATGACACACATAAACTGGAATCACAGAGAAGGAGATAGCAACTCTTTTGATGACAGATGGCTGGAGAGATGACTCAGCTGTTAAGGCACTTGTCAGCAAAGCCTAAGGACCTGGGTTCGAGTCCCCAGTACACATATAAAGCCAGTTGCACAAAGTGGCGCATGCATCTGGAGCTCGTCTGTAGACGTTAGAAGGCCTGGTATGTCCATTCTCTCTGTCTCTCTGTCTCTGTCTCTGTCTCTCTCTCTCACACACACACACTTTAGTCAGACATCTCATCTTCAACCTCCTGACTTCCAAAACATGAAAGCCCATCATCCAGCCCTGAAGAAATCAGCATTTCAGCCACTAGATGCCAGAGCTTCAAGCGCTGCTTTCCCCTCTGACTAGTCTGACCCTCTGGTTTTAAATCTATTCACACCTACCTGCTATGGGCTGAATGCCTGTGTCCCTCCAAAATACATATGCTGAGCCCTAACCCTCAGTGTGACAATTTTAGAACAAGGGACTTTGGAACCTGATTGGGTGACAAGGGTAGAGCCTCATGAACGGGATTAGTGCCCTTATAAAAGAGCTCCAGATAGCTGCTTTGCCCTTCCGGTATACAGAGAAACAGAGAGAAGCCACTGTTTATGAACCAGGAAATGAGCCATCTCCAGACACCATCCTGTGTATCCCAGCCTCCACGGCGGTGAGGGATATATTTCTGGTCTTTTCTATGTATCTGGTTTTTGGCATTTTAAAGCAGAAGCCCAAGTGAACTGACTATAAGCTATATCCTCTGGAAATATCCTTCCCGTAATTTTTCTCCTTTAACCTTGAAAAACAATTAATATATAATCCACATACATTAAAAATCACTCTTAACTTTAACTGGAAATATGTCATTTGAGCATATTCATGGACTTATCCCACAACTATTTAATTCTAAGAACTCCTGTCCCATCAAAGTGAGTCAGTGTTAATCGCACAGTCGCTTCTCATTACCTCCTGATCTCAGCCCCTAAACACTGCTCAAATTTCCATTGTGCTTACCTGTTTTGAACATCTCATAGACATGGGAACATACCATATATGCCCCTTTGTGCCTGAATTATTTACCATGGAACCATGTGTTCACGAAGCCCCCGTGCTGTGGCATGCGCCAACCCTTCCTTTTAGCTACCAAATAACATCCTATGGACCATGGATACATGAACTTGATCCATTCATCATTGGAGTGGCAGAAAGGTATTTTGACTCTGGAGCTATTAGGCTTAATTGTGAACATTTGTATACAAGTTCCTTGAGTATAGAGAGCTCTCTTGCACCAGAGGAGTGGCTGCGCCATGTGGTGGGTAAGACTAGTTGAAAAACATCCAGACACGTTTTCCAAATGTCATCATTCCCACCAGTAATTTCTGATTTCTCCACCTTCTCATCAATTCCTGCTATTGTCCATCTTTTGCATGTACGATGTCACCCTAGGGAGTGTGAGGAGACACCCCATTTGGCTTTAGTGCTTGTCTTTGAGATGGGTCTCATACAACTCAAGATAGCCTCGAACTCACTCTGTGGTCAAGGACGACCTTGAACTCCTGATTCTCCAGGCTCCTCCTCTCAAGTGCTGGGATTCCAAGTGTGTGCCGCCATGCCCAGGGGTCTGTGCATGCTCAGCAGGCCTCTACCAACCGAGCTCCGCCCCCAGGTCTCCATTACACTTCTGATTTGCATTTCTTTAATGGTGGACCAGGATGATTGATTTCTCTAATAAACTAATAACGTGGAACATTTTTATAAGCTTATGTCTTCTGCAATTTCCTTTCTTATATTTATTTATTTGCAAGGAGAGGGAGAGAGAGAGCATGCACGAGAGAGAGAATGGACACACCAGGACCTCCAGCCACTGCAAACGAACTCCAGATGCATGTGCCACTTTGTGCAGCTAGCTTTATGTAGGTACTGGGAAGTCGAACCTGGGTCAGTAGGCTTTGCAGGCAAGCACCTTAACCACTGAGCCATCTCTCCAGCTCTGCAATTTCATCATAGAGAAGTCTGTTTGAACCCTTGGTCCATTTCCAAATTAGATTATTTGTCTTTCATTGCTTGTTATACTGTAAGATGTCTTTATATATAGTCTGAACACAAGCCCCTTATGAGATGTATAATTTGGAAATACTTTTTCCTTTCTCATATTAAACCTTATGTCTTATTAGTGTTTGTTGGTCATTAAGAGAGACAAAATCCAGTACTGGAAGAGATCACCTCAGGCCAACTAATAATTGTGTAAAGTAGCACATGTGTGCGCCTGGCTGGATGGGATATTTACAGGGGACCGTCCGGAGATGCTTTCTCAAAGCAGGCAGATGATATTGAGTCCCTCGGGCTTAGAACAGACAGTAGCTAAGTCACCAACAACTCTGAGATTAGCAGACAATATCCGAGAAGCCTCAAGTGGTCTGGTTTATATCGAATTTCAGAAACAGGAAATGAAACAGAATGAAGCATCCAGGAAGGAAAGCCTTAGGGGAGATCAGAAAAAGCTCAGGGAACTCAATCCCCAGGATCATTTGTGCTTTGGAAGTGTGTGTCCTGAAACTCAGGGCTGCAAATCCTGGTGGCATTTGAAAACTCACTGGGTGTCTGGTAAACTGAGCCAACCCCTTCAGAGTTTGTTACAAGAGAACATGGTATCCTCAGCTACAATCCAGTGGCACAATGTGAAAGACCCCAGCCCCAGCTTAGCAGCAGGAACGCCATTTTGCAAGGCTTGACTTAGTAAGCAATATTAAGAGTCCAGGAGACAGGAAAATTCAACTTGAAGACAGGGGTATGGGGCCT